>PVKV010019651.1:0-41728 GCA_004027835.1 Alouatta palliata | reverse complement strand
CCATGCCCAGCTAATTTTTTTTTTTTTTTTGTATTTTTATTAGGGATGGGTTTCACCATATTGGCCAGGCTGGTCTTGAACTCCCAGCTTGTTATCCACCTGCTTCAGCCTCTCAAAGTGCTGGGGGAGATCTCTTACCTGCTCTGTGGTCCAGAAGTGACAGCACTTTTGCTAGAAGCTCTTCACTCACATGGTCCCTTGCAGGGAGCAGGGAAGCACGGTCTCTCATTTTCCCAGAAGGAAAGGAAAGGGAGATGTTGGGAGCACTGGGGAAATCTACTATAGCCTGGCATTTTGCTTTCTTTTGTTGTAGTTTCCTGGTTTCAGTGTCGGTCTCATCAAACTCAGTTGGGATGGCTTATTATTTTTTTAGATGGTGGGAGCAGTTTTTATAAGGTGTGAATTATCTGTACCTTGAAATCTTGATAGAGTTTTCCTGTAACACTATCTAACTTTAGTGCCTTATTTCTATGGGTAGATTTTCGATTATCATTTCAGCTTAACAGCCATTGGTCAGGGTTTCACTACTTGGGCCTATTTTGGGCAATTTATATGTTCTTAGAAAACATTTCATTCTAGCTATTGGTTTAAAGTTGGGCCTCTGTGGTGCACTGTCAGAATTTATAAAATTGTTTGTTGTGGTTTTATTTCCTCCTTTCGTCTTTATTTAGGGGTATCTGTGCCTTTTTTCTTTTTCTTGAGCTTACTTACAAAGATTTGTTCTTAGGCCGGGTGCGGTGGCTCATGCCTGTAATCCCAGCACTTTGGAAGGCTGAGGCGGGCAGATCACAAGGTCAGGAGATTGAGACCATTCTGGCTAATATGGTGAAACCCCAATTCTACTAAAAAAAAAAAAAAATAGCCGAGGTGGTGGTGGTTGCCTATAATCCCTGCTACTTGGGAGGCTGAGGCAGGAGAATCGCTTGAACCTAGGAGGTAGAAGTTGCAGTGAGCCAAGGTTGTGCCATGCACTCCAGCCTGGGCAACAGAGCGAGACTCCATCTCAAAAACAAACAAAAAAATATTTCTTCTTCTTCTTTTTTTTAAAGAGAATCTTTTAAAAGAACTGGCTTCTGGTTTGATTGACAGTTGTTTTCCCTTTCATTAATGTGTGCTATTATGTTTATTAATTCCTTCTTTTTGCTTTATTTATTCATCCTTGAGTTGAAAGTGTAGGTTATTCATTTTTAGTCTTTCTGGGTTTTAGTGCATGAATTTAAGTCTGCATTTTAATACAGAGTATTTTTATTTTCATTTGATCCAAATAGTTTCTCATTTTTACTTTGACTTTCTCTTTAATCTAAGAGTTATTTAAAACTATTTTAAAATTTCCAGATGTGTGGATTTATTTAGGATGTAAATTTAGTGAGGATTTTTTGGGTTCTATTTAGTGAATGAATGCAGACTGTTTATCAATTTGGGAGATTTGTTAAAGTCTCTTTTGTAGCTTAGTATGTAGTCAGCTTTTCTAAATTCCATATGTGTTTGAAAAGAGTATGTAGTCTCTGTTTTACAAGGAAATACTTTTATTGAGTTTATTTCTATCTTTCATGGTGCGACTTCCTGTAAATGTTGGATGGTTCTTGGTTCTGTGTTCATTCTTGCAGGTGGGATTTCTCTGTGGAGCTGGGGGCAGGAGCTGGGGATGAGGGACAGGAGGGACTCATTCTGTGCACTGGACACGCTATGTTCTTCAGTCACCTGCCATCCTGCCCAGAACGTGGCCCTGTGTCCCAGAGCCAGGCTTCTATACTCAGTCTTGCAGATGGAGGAAGAGCCTGGCCCCAGGTCACTGCCTCCATTGTGGGGTGGGCAGAGACAAGCAAAGAGGCGCCCAAGCGCAGCTGCTATGGCAGCTCACATGCCCTGCCCGAGGCATCACTCTAGTGGCCTCTGCTGGGCCCCAGCTTCCTGGCTTCCCACTTGGGAAGCTTCCCCCAAGGGTTGGTCCCTCCTCCTGCAGTGGCAGTTGCCTGAGTGTGGCTGTGTTATCTGTCAATAGCAAAGATTTCCCTCTGCTCCTTTGCTTTCCATCTTTTAGGGCAGCAATCCCCAGCCTTCTTGGCACCAGCGACCAGTTTCATGGAAGGCCATTTCTCCATGGACAGGGTGAGGGAGATGGTTTCAGGATGATTCAAGCGCATTCCATTTATTGTGTACTTTATTTCTATTATTATTACATTGTAATACATAATGAAATAATTCTACAACTCACCATCACGCAGAATCAGTGGGAGCCCTGAGCTTGTTTTCCTGCAACTAGACAGTCCCATATGGGGGTAGTTGGAGACAATGACAGATCATCAGGCATTAGATTCTCCTAAGGAGCACACAACCTAGATCCCTCGCATGCGCAGTTCACGATAGGGTTCGTGCTCCTGAGAAGCAAATGCCACATGGCTGATCTGACAGGAGGCGGAGCTAAGGCGGTAATGAGAGCTGTAAATACCGATGAAGCTTTGCTTCATGGGGTGGGGGGGGTGGGGGGGGATGGTTTGAGGTCACCTGTTTTAAGGATTCCTTTTGTGAGCAAAGCTGTGTATCTGTTTATCTTAAATAGCTATTTTGTCATTCCTGTTGGTGTAGTGAGGAACGGGCAGTCCGAAGCATGTGTTCAGGCTGTCGGTCTCAAAACCTAATTATCTGTCAGTTTTATTCAAGTTGGAAGTGTGAAATTAAGCTCTCAATTCGGTGCCACTTTTTTTTTTTTAATAAAGAAATGAAAAGCCACAAGATTTCAGATAGCAAAGCAATTAACCGAGTAATAGAATGAGCACTTTCAGGGCTCTGTAACAGCTATTTTGTTTGTGAATTAATTTTTGAAAAATTGTATCCTGAGTCTTCAAAACTTTGTGTTTTTCTGTGGTTAGCAACATTTCTTTTTTACTTGCCTCTGTCTTCTGTAGCATATTATGCATCTACCTGGAAAAATTCCATAGTCAGCCCTTTTGAGTTGCCTGACGGTGAAAATCACAAATAACATATTAATAGAATATGGAATAGAAAGTGGAACCAGATGTAGCACCAGTGACTGTGCTTAGAAGTGGATTAAGAATCCTAACTACTGTCAGCTTAATCCTTTTTTTACAAAGTCACTAATATTTTAATATAAAAAATACGCTTTTGTTTTTCCTCATATATGTTTTTCATATCATCATTCTTTGCAGAAAATTTAAAGATTACAACCAGGGGAAAAGAAAAATAAATTATACCATAATCTATTATGAGAAAAGAAAACAAATTATACCATATTAGTTGGCATCACTCCAGACTGTTAAATACACATTTATCCACATACACACAGTTTTACAAAAAAGAGTTTACACTGTCACTGTTTTGTAATCTTTTCTTGTTTTTTTATTATAGACTTTATTTTTTAGAACAATTTTAGACTTACAGAATTATTGCAAAGGTAGGACAGACAGTTCCCATGTTACCTGTACCATACACACACACACACACACACACACACACACACACACGTACATATGCATACACACATGTCCAGATTCCCCAATTAATAACATCTGAGTACAGTACATTTGTTGCAATTAATGAACCAATTTTTATTTATTTATTTATTTTTGAGATGGAGTCTCGCTCAGTCGCCCAGGCTGGAGTGCAATGGCTCAATCTCCGCTCACTGCAACCTCTGCCTTCCGGGTTCAGGCAATTCTCCTGTCTCAGACTTCCGAGTAGCTGGGACTACAGGTGCCTGCCACCACGCCTGGCTAATTTTTGTATTTTTAGTAGAGATGGGGTTTCACCTTCTTGGTCAGGCTGGTCTGGAACTCCTGACCTCAGGTGATCCACCTGCCTCAGCCTCCCAAAGTGCTGGGATTACAGGCGTGAGCCACCATGCCTGGCCGAACCAATTTTAATACACTGTTATTAACTGAAGTGCGTGCTTTCACTGTCTTAGTTTTTACCTAATGATATGTTCTGTTTCAGGATCCCATCCAGGATAGGACATTACATTTAGTGGTCATGTTTCCATAGGCTGCTCTTGGCTGTGACAGTTTCTTAGACTTTCCTTGTTTTTGATGACCTTGACAGCTTTAAGAAGCACTGATCAGGTATTTGTAGAATGTTCCTTCAATGGCATTGTCTGATATTGGTGTCATGATTAGAATGGGGTTATACATTTTGGGGAGGAAGACCACAGAAGTGAAGTATCATTCTTATGACGTCCTATGAAAATTACATGCTATTAATATCAGCATGACTTGTCACTGTTAATGTTGACCTTGATCACCTGGCTGAGGTGGTGTTCATCAGGTTTCTCCACTGCAAAGTTAATCTTTTTTCCCTCTTTCTATACTGGACTCTTTGGAAGGAAGTCACTATGCACAGCCCATACAGAAGGAGCAGGGGCTGGGTGTGGTGGCCCACACCTGTAATCCCAGCGCTTTAGTAGGCTGTGGCTGCAGGATCACTTGAGCCTAGGATTCAAGACCAGCCTGGGCAACATAGTGAGACCCCATTTCTATAAAAAATAAAAAATCAGCCAGGTATGGTGGTACACACCTGTGGTCCCAGCTACTTTGGAAGCTACATAGGAAGATCACTTGAGCCCAAGAGGTTGAGGCTGCAGTGAGCTGTGACTGCGCCATTGCATTCCAGCCTGGGAAACACAGTGAGACCCTGTTTCAAGAAAAAAAACAAAGAAAGAAAGAAAGGAGTAGGGAATGACGCCACTCCACCTTGATGGTAGAACATCTGAGTCATTTATTTAGAGTCTTTTGCACATGGGATTTGGCTTTTCCCCTGCCCCCCCGCATTATTCATTTACTTAGTCATTTGTTAATGTCAGCGTGGACTCACAGAGATTGATTTTTTAGTTTGGGTTATAACCCAGGACTATTTTATTTGTTTTACTGCTCAAAATGTTCCAGCTTTGGCCACTGGGAGTTCTTTCAGTTGGCTCTGGTGTCTCTCTGATGTACCCCCAGCAATACAGTGGGATTTATTTATATTTTTATTTTTAGACAGAGTGCTACTCTGTTTCCCAGGCTAGAGTGCGGTGGCACAATCTTGGCTCACTGCAACCTCCGCCTCCTGGGTTCAAGTGATTCATGTGCCTTAGCTTCCCAAGTAGCTGGAACTACAGGCTGTGCCACACCTGGCTAATTTTTTTTTAAAATATATGTTTAGTAGAGATGGGGTTTTGCTGTGTTGTCCAGGCTGGTCTTGAACTCCTGGCCTCACGTGATACATCTGCCTCAGCCTCCCAAAGTGCTAGGATTACAGGCGTGAGCCACTGCGCCTGGCCAGACTTTTTTTTTTTTTTTTTTGCACTTCACTACCTTCTGTAATAAAGATGCTCTTGTATATCACGTGTCCCAGTCCTAGAATCAGCCATTTCTCCGTAGAGCTCTTTTTCCCCTTCCTCCTCCTCCTCCTCCCAGCTCCTCCTCCTCCTCCTCATCTTCATCTTTGTCTTTTTCTGTCACCCAGGCTGGAGTACAGTGGTGCAGCCTTGAATTCCTGGCTCACCACAGCCTTCAACTCCTGGGCTCAAGTGATCCTCCTACTTTCAGCCTCCCTAGTAGCTGGAACTAAAGGCATAAGCCACCATATCTAGCTAATTTTAAAAATTTTTTGTAGTGACAGTCTCCATATGTTGCCCATGCTGGTCTCGAACCCCTGGGCTCATGGGATCCACTTACCCTGGCCTCCCAAAGTGCTGGGTAATCAGGCACGAACCACTGTGTCTAGCCCCCTTTTCCTTTTAATAGAGAATATCAGGAATATAATCTTTTTTCAGACTGAACATACTGTCATCTCGTGTCATTATATATTCCTCTACAGAACAGTCTTGCTCTGTTGCCCAGACTGGAGTGCAGTGGCATGATCTCAGTTCACCACAATCTCTGCCTCCTAGGTTCAAGCAATTTTCCTGCTTCAGCCTCCCAAGTAGCTGGGACTACAGACATGGTCCACCATGCCCACCTAAATCTTTGTATTTTTAGTAGAGACAGGGTTTCACCATGTTGCCCAGGCTGGTCTTGAACTCCTGACCTCAAGCGATCCACCCACCTTGGCCTCCCAAAGTGCTGGGATTGCAACCGTGCGCCACTGCACAGCTTTCCCCCCCCCCCCAAAGTTTTAAATGATCTTACGAATCTGTTGTTGGCTACATTGACTGGAAACTTTTAATGTCGTGACAAATGTTTTCATTCTTAATGCTTAGTTGTCTTGATGAAGAGTGCGAGTCAGTGAATGATACGGCTTTCGTTCAGGAGCTGGGTCAGTTCTTATCTCCATCACTAGCTTTGCCAGGTCACCTTGAGCAGTTGCTTAATCTCTCTGAGCTTCTGTTTTTCTTCTGTGCTCAGTCAAATTGAGCATAATGATTTTACCCTGATTTGTACTGTGCTGTGAATAATGATTAGCTAAATAATTATAATGGCTTTTATGATAAAACCAGGCAAAATACTACTATTAAATACTTCAGTGTTACGGAAGTAGCACCATAACATGATAAACAGGAAAGAAATGATAAGGCACTTATTGTAGAAGATTCTGTGTATTTCTTGTTTTTTTTTTTTTTTTTGAGACGGAGGCTCACTCTGTCACCCAGGCTTGAGTGCAGTGCTGTGATCTCAGCTCACTGCAACCTCCCCCTCCAGGATTCAAGCGATTCTCCTGCCTCAGCCTCCCAAGTAGCTGGGATCACAGGTGTCCACCACCATGCCTGGCTATTTTTTTTGTTTTGTTTTGTATTTTTAGTAGAGACGGGGTTTCACCACTTTGGCCAAGCTGGTCTGGAACTCCTGACCTCAGGTGATCCACCTGCCTCTGCCTCCCAAAGTCTTGGTGAGCCACCATGCCTGGCCACCTTCAGATTTTCTGTTGACCTTTCTATGTGTTGACTTAATACTGCCTCGGTTGGACATGTTGGCTCATACCTGTAATTCCAGCACTCCGCAAGGCTGAGGCAGAAGGATTGCTTAGACCAGGAGTTTGAGACCAGCCTGGGCAACATAGTGAGACCCGATCTCTACAAAATAATAATAGTACTGCCTCATTTGGTAGAGCACAGAGAGAGAAAATGCTGACATTACTTTCTTTTGTTATTACTTATGAGTACTTTTTTTTCTTTCTTCTTCTTCTTATGTATTTATTTTTTTTAAAGAGATGGCGTCTCACTCTGTTGCTCAGGCTGGAGTGCAGTGGTGCAGTCATAGCTCACTGCAGCTTTGAATTCTTGGGTTAAAGCAGTTCTCCTGCCTTAGCCTCCTGAGTAGCTGGGAGCACAGGTGCATACCACTGAACCTGGCTAATTTTTAATTATTATTATTTTTTTAAGATACCGTGTCTTGTTATGTTGCTCAGGGGTGGTCTCAAACTCCTGGGCTCAAGGAATCTTCCTGCCTCAGCCTCCCAAAGTGCTAGGATTACAGGTGAGAGCCACTGAGCCTGGCCTTGGCCTTTTTCTGATGTAAAACATTCCATTGGGTTTGTTTAAGATAGAAACATGACCTGGAGATAGAAATTGTCCTCTAGAGATAGACTCTACTGAAGCACTTTTCTTATCTTCCAAAGCAAAGGTGGTTAGCCTATAATACTTCAGAAGAAACCAAACAAAAGAAAACAATAGTTTGGCTATTGCTTCCTGTGTGGGACCTGTCTTCTTTTTCTGCCCAGGAAGAGCTCCTGCTTCAGGGGCTACAGATTCTGTGTGGCAGATCTAGGGTGTTGGGAAAAATAACGTTTTCATGTTAAAATTAAAAAATAGGGCTGGGCGCGGTGGCTCACGCCTGTAATCCCAGCACTTTGGGAGGCCGAGGTGGGTGGATCACGAGGTCAGGAGGTCGAGACTATCCTGGCCAACATGGTGAAACCCCATCTCTACTAAAAATACAAAAATTAAAGCTGGGCGTGGTGGCGCATGCCTGTAATCCCAGCTACTCAGGAGGGGGAGGCAGGAAAATTGCTTGAGCCCAGGAGGTGGAGGTTGCAGTGAGCCGAGATCACACCATTGCATTCCAGCCTGGGTGACAGAGTGAGACTCTGGCTAAAAAAAAAAAAAAAGAGAGAGAGTGATCCCCAATTACAGGTTTTCTTAGAATGTGCTGGTGTAAAAGATCCTTGAAGATCATCTCTTAAGCTGTAAAAATGATGGTTCCTTAATGAGAGCTTTGTTCAAATAAAAAGGTCCAAATGCCCTCCGGACTTTAGTACTTGTGTTTTGACATGTACCTTATTGCTTTATTTCTCCCACATTATAATAATACTTCTGCTTTGAACCTGCAGAATATATATATGTTTTATTTCTGAAGAACCCGATCTGCCAGGCAGTAGTGTGCAAAGCTTCCAGGCTCCCGACTCCTTGTGCAACATGGCAGAGGAGTCAGACACATCCCATTGTGGCTCTTGCAAAGCAGTTGTTTTCATACATTCAAGCAGGCAATTATTCATTTATTTCAGCAAACATTGATCAAGCACTAATTTCTGCCAGGCCCTGTGCTCCGTGCTAGGAATGCAACAGTTGAGAAGACAGCCTCTGTCTTCTTGTGGGTTAGTCACACAGTTAAAAATAAGGTCATTGCCTAATGCCATCTAGCAAATATGTTGAAAGTCAGCTGTGTGTGCCAGGCACTGTTTCAGCCGCTGGGGATACAGTGGTTCATAATAAAAGACGCAGTGCTTGTTTCAGTGGAGCTAGGCATTAAGAAGAATGTAAATAAAGAAAGAGTTTAATTTCAGGCTCTGCAAAGAGCTATGATGATGTCACACTAATGTAGAGTGGGATGGGGGTGGAGTAGAAATGCCTTCTCCCATGAATTGGGAAAAAGGCCGTCTGCCCTGTGTGTCCATGTTCCTCATCCTATGAGAATAAGAAGAGAATAATATATATAGAAGAGCTTTTTGGGCCAGGCGCGGTGGCTTCTGTTTGTCATCTCAGCACTTTGGAGGCGGGCAGATCATGAGGTCAGGAGATCGAGACCATCCTGGCCAACATGGTGAAACTCTGCCTCTACTAAAAATACAAAAAATTAGCTGGACGTGGTGGCGCATGCCTGTAGTCCCAGCTACTCAGGAGGCTGAGGCAGGAGGATTGCTTGAACCTGGGAGGCGGAGGTTGCAGTGAGCCAAGATCGTGCCACTGCACTCCAGCCTGGCGACAGAGCGAGACTCCATCTCAAAAAACAAAAAACAAAAACCAAGAGCTTTCTGGACTAGAAAGGATCACACAGATAGTATTAGTGTTTGGTGCTGGGGAAGCAGGTGGCATATCAGCCCCTTGTCCTTGGGGCTCAGTTGTGCCTCATAGGAGAGACAGCTGTTTCTGCCACAACAGCCCTGCCTCACCCCGCCAGGTTTGGGGGTATGATCTGAATTCTGTCACACTTCCGATGGCAAATAGTTCACATGATTTTGTCATTTATTTTAAATTTAGTGCAATTGTAGAAGATGAATGATAATGTCCTTATTTTAAGCAAACAGGTGTTTTGAAAACTTACCTCAGGATTGTCAGTTTATCGGAGATCAATTCCCACCTGCAAAGCTAAAAGGCATGGCTGGTGGCTGCTCAAATGTGTTTTGTTAACTTAGACAGTTTTCCCGCAGGAGGAAGTCATTCGATCATTTAATGGTGTCTGAATAGTGGAAACATGTATGTGTGTTGTGTATGCGTAAATGTATTGAGTCAGATTGGAAAAAAGTGTTTGTTTCAGTAGCAGACAATGGAATGGAGTTCAGTTCTGTATGAGCCTAACATTTTTGGCATTCGAATCTGTTGATATAAATGAAATGTGATTTTTTTCCTTCAGCGCAAATTTGAAGATATCCTACATTTGTATCAAAATTGATGGGTCAGTGGCTCTGGTCCAGTGGCCTTGAAAGTGGCATAGCACGTTGGGAGGCTGAGGCGGGAGGATCGCTTCAGCTCAGTTTGAGACCAGCCTGGGCAACATAGTGAAACTTTGTCCCTACAAGAAATCAAACAATTAGTTAGATGTGGTGGTGCCTGCCTGTAGTCCCAGGTACTCAGGAGGCTGTGGTGGGAGAATCACTGGAGCCCACGAGTTCAAGACTGCAGTGAGCTGTGTTCGTGCCACTGCATTCTAGCCTGAGTACAGAGCGAGACCCTATCTCAGAAAATGAATGAATGAATGAATGGATGGATGAATGGATGGGAGATGGGGTTCCTCCCTCAGAGGCACTTAACTTAGCTGGGAACAAAGCCACCTGTATGGGAAGCAATTGAATATAAACTATATGATTCTTAAAGTAAATAGGATTAAAAAAAGGGAGCTGATCATTGACGGTTAGGGTTGTAATTCCCAGAGCAGTCAAAACATTTATGTACATGTGGCCATCAGTATAATATTGGCCAATTTTTATTTTGCCAAGTCACTGCTCTAGCACCATTTTTTGTTACCTCTCATTAAAGAAAGGGCATTTTAACATGAAAAAAGCAGGAAAGACGTAACATGAGAACAAAGAACAGCCACTTAAAATTAGTTGAGTTTTATGAAAACTCCGCTTACCTTGTCCTTATTTTTTTGGTTTTGGCACTAGTGAAAATGTCATCACAGATGACGCTGGGAAACACTGGTGTGAGTGAGGCTTCACTGATAAAACGCCTGGCCTGGACCCGGAATTTAGTCCCCAGCAAAGAGAAAGGGATTGTCTGATGGCTTAAGTAGCAAGAATAAACTCTTGGAGGTAGTTGGGGTGGGTAAAAGGGGGTAATCCAAGCTATACCTTGAGGAATGGTGGGAAATAAATGTGTTGTTAGGGAATGAGAAATTGTAAAACCCAGGAAGAAACTTAGATTCACAGTAAAATATAATACAGAATCATTAGAGGACTTTTTTGTTGTCTGTGAAAATGCCATTCAAAAGATTGATCTGAGCTGGGTACGGTGGCTCAGGCCTATAATCTCAGCACTTTGGGAGGCTGAGGCAGGAGGATCACTCGAGGCCAAGTGTTTGAGAGCAGCCTGGGCAACATAGCGAGACTTTGTTTCTCCTGAAATTTTTTAAAAATAGGAAAATTAGCTGAGCATAGTGGTGCACGCCTATAGTCCCAGCTACTTAGGAGGCTGAGGCGGGAGGATCACTTGAGCCCAGGAGTTTGACACTGCAGTCAGCCATGATTGTCCTGCTGCACTCCGGACTGGGCAAAGAGCGAGACCCTGCCTCTATAGAAACAAAAGAGACTGATGTAATGGCCAAATGTCTTGTGGACTAGGAAGGCTTCCATCAGGGAGGGCAGAGTTGTGTGTAGGTGATGCCAAAGAATAAGAGAGTGGGTGTAAAAAGAGAAAATAGGCCAGGCGCGGTGGCTGACGCCTGTAATCTCAGCACTTTCGGAGGCCAAGGCGGGCGAATCACGAGGTCAGGAACTCGAGAACAGCCTGGCCAACATGGTAAAAGCTCGTCTCTACTAAAAATACAACAATTAGCTGGGCTTGATGGCACTCACCTCTTATCCCAGCTGTGTGGAAGGCCGAGGCAAGAGAATCACTTGAACCTGGGAGGCGGAGGTTGCAGTGAGCCGAGATCACACCATTGCACTCCAGCCAGGGCGACAGAGCGAGACTCCATCTCAAAAAAAAAAAAAAAAAAAAAAAAAAAAAAAAAAAAAAAAAAAAAAAAAAAGGAACAGACAAATTCCAGAGACCAGAAACATTCAGAAGAAAACAGTGATAGGACTTGGAGACACAGAAATATAAGACAAAGAGAGGAATAAAAACATAGCAGTGAAAGTTTCTAGCTACAGTCTAGAAAAATAGTAGAAATATTGACACAAATTAGAAACTTTCTCAAGACTGAATAAAGTACTAAATTTTTGCTGTGGTTCTTTGTCAGAGTGGGTGAAACCACAGGTAGTGTTTTTATTTTTTGAGGTGGAGTTTCACTCTGTCACCCAGGCTGGAGTGCAGTGGTCCAGTCTTGGCTCACTGCAACCTCCACCTCCTGGATTTAAGCAGTTCTCCACCTCAGCCTCCCAAGTAGCTGGGATTAAAGGCGCCCGCCACCACGCCTGGCTAACTTCTTACATTTTTTTTAGTAGAGACGGGGTTTCACCATCTTGTTCAGTCTAATCTTGAACTCTTGACTTCATGATCCACCCGCCTCGGCCTCCCAAACTGCTGGGATTACAGGCATGAGCCACCGCACCCATTTTGTTTTTTTTTTTCAGGTAGTCTCACTCTGTCACCCAGGCTAGAGTGCAGTGGTGCAATCTTGGCTCACTGCAACCTCTACCTCTCTGGTTCAAGCAATTTTCCTACCTACGTCTCCCGAGTAGCTGGGATTACAGGTGCATGCCACCATGCCTGGCTAATTTTTTTGTATTTTTAGTAGAGACGAGTTTCACCATGTTGGCCAGGCTGGTCTGGAACTCCTGGCCTCAAGTGATCCACCCGCCTCAGCCTCCCAAAGTTCTGGGATTACAGGCGTGAGCCACCATGCCTGGCCTCAAGTCATGTTTTTGTAACCCTGTCTTTTGGCAGGTAAAAGAAACTCCTGTTACTAATTGAATGTACCTCTTGTTAGCAAAACACTTCCTTTCTATGTATTCAAATGCTTCATGAACATTATGTAATTTGCTTTGACCATATCACCAACATTAGGGAAACTATGGGATGTGATTAGGAAATTATATCTTTGGAGTGGACAAAGAATTCCATGTCCGGATCACAAAGCTATTTTTGTAGGAGAAATAAGTACTATTAACCTAGCCACATTGAGAATGGCCGTAAATGATCCTTATAGAGAATTGAAGTGAATTTTTTCTTTCTTTCTTTCCTTTCTCCTTTCTCTCTCTCTTGTCTTTTCTCTTTCTTTTTTTTTTTGAGACAGAGTCTCACTGTGTCACCCAGGCTGGAGTGCAGTGGTGTGGTCATGGCTCACTGCGGTCTTGACCTCCCCAGGCTTAGGCGAGTCTCCCATCTCAGCCTCCCAAGTAGCTGGAACTACAGGCCTGGCTAATTTTTGTATTTTCTGTAGAGATGGGATCTTGCCATGTTGCCCGGGCTGGTCTCGAACTTCTGGGCTCAAGCACTCCTGTCTGCCTCAGTCTCTCAAAGTGCTGGGATTACAGTCATGAGCCACTACGTCTAGACGAAGCAAAATTGTCTTTGTGTTAACACTGCTGAGACCTTTTCCCACTTTATGATGTAACCAAATTCCACTGGAATGAGTCTTAAACTCAAACATTGTGAGTATGTGCAAAGAATAATATTTGTGAGTTATGTGACCAGGATTTTTCTATTCAGAAGCAATCTAGCACCAGCACCTCCAAAATCCAGGGCCCAGAATTGGTGGCTAATATTTGAGACTGCACAGGGAAGTAGGGAGGGATCATAGTCTCACAAGGCTAGAGTTTTGCAAGGGGAAGCCACTGGAGAATTTTAAAAGGAAGACAGACAGGTTGGGTGTGGTGGTTCACGCCTGTAATCCCAGCACATTGGGAGGCCAGGGCGGGTGGATCATGAGATGAGGAGTTCCAGACGAGCCTGGCCAGGATGGTGAAACCCCGTCTCTACTAAAAATACAAAAATTAGCTGGGCATGGTGACGCATGCCTGTAGTCCCAGCTACTTGGGAGGCTGAGGCAGGAGAATTGCTTGAACCTGGCAGGTGGAGCTGCAGTGAGCCAAGATCGAGCCACTGCACTCCAGCCTAGGCAACAGAGCGAGACACCATCTCAAAAAAAAAGGAAGACAGACGTGAGATGTAAGTCTTAAAACGATCACTTCATCATAGCTTGTGTTGGGTGCTTGGACAAGGGTGGAGATGCTAAGAATGTGACATATTTGAGATCGAGAGGAAAAGGACATGTAATCTTCTCGCTTGTGCCTTTTATGGGGGCTGCTAAGGTCTCTGAACTGACCCATCCTGGGAGAGGACAGGTTTCTAGTCAGACTGGAAGAACTTCAGTTTTAGACACTGGTTTTCTATGAAAGTTGTGAGGTATTCCAAGCTTTGGGAAAGAAAAGGAAAATTGAAGCAAATAGAACGTTACAGGGCCACATGAAGAGAGCTCAAATAGATGGTGATTTCAAATTAATGTGAGAAAACTAATAGCTCCTCTGTATCCAAGTAACAAGGAGAAAATGTAACAAAAGGAATGATTCCATCCAAATAGAAATGTGCAAGACTTTTATGAAATACTTTAAAATCTCGGCCGGGTGTGGTAGCTCACACCTGTAATCCCAGCACTTTGGGAGGCTGAGGCTGGTGGATTGCTTCAACCCAGGAGTTTCAGACCAGCCTGGGCAACATACTGAGACTCCATCTCTACAAAAAAATTTTTAAAAATTATCTGAGTGTGCTGTTGTATATGTGTGGTCCCAGCTCCTCAAGAGGCTGAGGTGGGAGGCTCACCTGAGCCTTCGAAGTTTGAGGCTGCAGTGAGCTGTGATCACACCACTGCACTCCAGCCTGGGCGACAGAGACCCTGTCTCAGAAAAAAAAAACAAAAACTAACTCACTTGAGGGCATCGAAAAACTTAACAAAGGGATCAGTGTGCTATATTCAAGAATGAGAATATTCAGTATTGTAAGTAGGTAAAAAAAATTCCCTTACTTATGAAGTCATTTTTTAAAAACTTGCTCAAAATGATTCTGAATGTTAATGGGAAAAAGAAGCACATGAAACTAGCTGGGCAAATGCTGAACAAACAGTAATGATGAGTTTTGGGGCTGTGGATTTTTTATTTTATTTATTTCCACATTTTCAAGTATGTATTTTGTTATCAGAGTAACAAGAAATGGATCATCAGCAGGAGGTGTAATTAATAGTGATCTATCAACTCAAAAGACTAAGGTGGAAAGGAAGGACAGAAAGATTATATTATCTGAAGAAGAAATATTAACTATTCGGAAATAAGATCAAGGATATTGATTATCAAGGAATCCTATGGATAACTGTATGCCAACAATTCGATAACAGGTGAAATCAACAAATGTCGACAAAGACACAAACCACCAAGGCTGAAGAAGAAATGGAAAAGTCTGAATAGACTTAACGAGATCAACAAACTTCTGGAAATCCACAAACTGCCCAGGGCTGATTGGAGAAGAAATGGATAGATCTGTAGAAAGTAAAGAGATTGCATTAGTAATTTAATACACTTCTCACAAAGAAAATGAAAAGCCCAGGCCTAGATGCTGTCACTGGTGAACTCTACCAAACATTAAAGAAAAATTAATACCAATTCTTCACAGATTCTTCGAAAACAAAACAAACCAACACAAAAAGACGAGGGGTAGGAGGGAGTGTTTCCCCGAGCATTCTGTGAGGCAGTATCACTCTGATACCAAAACCGGATAGCCTATGAAGGAAAAGAAATACAAACCAGTATCCCTTTGGAATACAGATGTAACTTTCCTCAACAGAATACTAGCAAACTGAGTAAAGCAATATATCGAAAGGATGGTCAAGTGGTGTTAATCTCACAGTGTGGGGTTGGTTTAACATCTGAAAATCAGTTAATGTCATGCACCGTGTCAACAGACAAAGGTCAAACGCCAAAGGAGCATCTCAACATGTAGAAAAAGCATTTGACAAAATCTAACACCATTTTGTGGTGTCAAGTAATCCACCCGACGTGGCCTCCCAAAGTGCTGGGATTACAGGCATAAGCCACTGCACCCGGCCTGGGGATGGCATTTCTTTTTGGGATGACAAAAATGCTCTAAAATTGATTGTAATGATAGTTGTCCAACCATGAGTATTCTAAAAACCATTGTATTACACACTTCAAATGGGCGAATTGTATGGTATATAAATTATATCTTGGTTGGGCATGGTGGCTCATGCTTGTAATCCCAGCACTCTGGGAAGCGGAGGCGGGAGGACTGCTTGAGGCCAGGAGCTTGGGACCAGTCTGGGCAACACAGTGAGAGCCAGTCTCTTAAAAAAAAAAAAAAAAAAAAGAAATTAGCAGAGTGTGGTGGTATGTGCCTGTAGTCCCAGCGACTTGAGAGGCTGGGGCTGGAGGATCCCTGGAACCCAAGTGTTTGAGGCTACAGTGAGCTACGATTGTGCCACTGCACTCCAGCCTGGGGTGATGGAGTGAGACCCTGTCTCAATAACTAACTGACTAACTGACTGACTGACTAAGTGGGCCAGGCTTGGTGACTCACGCCTGTAATCCCAGCACTTTGGGAGGCTGATACGGGCAGATTACCTGAGGTCAGGAGTTCAACACCAGCCTGGCCAATGTGGTATAACCCTGTTTCTACTAAAAATACAAAAAAAAATTAGCCAGGCATGTTGGTGGGCACCTGTAATCTCAGCCATTGTGGAGGCTGAGGCAGAAGAATTGCTTGAATCTGGGAAGTGGAGGTTGCAGTGAGCCGAGATCGCGCCATTGCACTCCAGCCCGGGCAACAAAAGTGAAACTCTGTCTCAAAAAAAAAAAAAAAGGATATATATATCTTGTTAAAGCTGTTCTATAAAAACTAAGTGAAACTTGGCAGAATGATATCTATTACGTGAATACATTTTTGTAAAATACAAGTTCTTAAAAAAATATAATCTTAAAATTGAGCAGAATTTGTGAAGCAGTGCAGAAGAAGAAAGTAACTCAGTGTTTTCTCTTTACAGTCACTTTCACTGTGTAGCAAGCAGGTCTGGTGGCAAACTGTCTTAACAGTAATTGGTACCACCTCATTACTTATTAATAAAGTAATAAGAGGCTTAATTGCATTCTTTCTGTACATCAGCACTGTGCTAAGTTCTTTGTTTTGGAGACAGAGCCTTGCTGTGTCTCCCAGGCTGGAGTGCAGTGGCCCCATCTCAGCTCACTGCCTTCTCTGCCTCCCGGGTTCAAGCGATTCTCCTGCCTCAGCCTCCTGAGTAGCTGAGATTGCAGGCATGCGCCACCATGCCCAGCTCATTTTTATATTTTAGTAGAGACAGAGTTTTTCCCTGTTGGCCAGGCTGGTCTCAAACTCCTGACCTCAAGTGATCCGCCCACCTCTGCCTCCCAAAGTGCTGGGATGACAGGTGTGAACCACCCGCCCAGTCTGTGCTAGGTTCTTACCATGCATTTTATCATTTTTTGTTCACACCACCCTGATGATGGCCCCATTTTTTTTTTTTACCACCTTCTCCCTGCTTACTGTTTTCCAACATATCAAAGTTTACATTTACAAAATCGTATTATTTATTGGAATACAAAAAATGCATAGCTTCTTCTATTGTTAGCAGTACCTATAAGGATAAATACTTCGGGTCTTTATTTGAATTGGTTTTTATGTGATCGTATGCAGTATAAGAATATTGATAGGCTGGGTGCAGTGGCTTATGTCTGTAAACCCAGCACTCTGGGAGAACAAGGAGGGAGGAGCGCTAGAGGCCAGGATTTCAAGACTAGCCTGGGCAACATAGTGAGACCCTATCTCTAAAAAAAAAAAAAAAAAAAAAAAATCAGCCAGGTGTGGTGGTATGTGCCTGTAATCCTAGCTGCTGGAGAGGCTGAGGCAAGAGGATTACTTGAACCCAGGAGTTCGAGGCTGCAGTGAGCTATGATCATGCCACTGCACTCCAGCCTGCACCACAGAACAAGATCCTGTCTCTTATAAAATAAAAAAGTATATTGCTAAATCCATCTGAATGTATTTAAGATTTTTAGTTTAAAGCATTTTGTGTTTGTTATAGTTGATCTTCAGTTTGAGGAGAAAACACCTTTTAGATGGTTGTCCAATTTTTTGTTTAATGTTGATATCAGATTTGAAAGTCAAATCTTTGGCAAAGATAATGGTATAGTCTTTTGTTCTGGTGTAAACATAGATTAGCTGTTATGGAAATCTTCTCCTTAATGCTAACCTGAGCAATTTTTCTTTGTTTTTAGTATTATGTGCCAAGAACCTTGCAAAGAAAGACTTCTTCAGTAAGTAAACACTTTTTTTTCTCTCTTGTAATGTTATGCATGTATTTCTGAAATTTTAAACTTTAAAAAAAGATAAGGTGTATTCTCTTAAAAGTTTTAGCAGAAATCCATGGTTTGCCAAACTGGATTTCCCAATTAACTACAACATGGGGGTTCCTTAGCTGAAAGACACAGAGCTTATAAATCATACCCAAAAACCTGTCTTTCATTTCCCATTCTGGCCATACCCGATTTTCTCTGCCTCTCTACCCATTATAACATTGCTTTCTGCTGGACGATGTATTCTCAGCTCAAATACAAATGATATTTTTCTATGAAACAGCTGAATTTGCATAAAATTGTTAATCACATTTTATACATTAAATCACATTTACAACACCCTGTAATTAAAGGAATTGTCCAAATAGAGACTCCTTTTCTAAGGGAAGGAATCACTCCTTAAGAAAGTCACTTAGTATCTGATAAGTGCCTGCAGCAGTTAATTCGTCAAACAACATCTTTCAGCTCCTGAGTGGTATTATTCACGCTTTAAAGATGAAGAAACTTGGGCTCAAAGGCTTTATCCAGGTATCGAGGAAACTCCTGAGTGGTGGCTGCTGTCCAGCTCTGTCTCTGACACCTGTATACTTTGCCACCTGTCTGATCTAATAAACCCGTCTGATCAGTCTCTAGCATTAGGGACTTACCAAATTAAGACCTGGTGCATACTTACTTCCATAGATAAGAGAGGTAAAGATCAGTAAACAAGATTTTGGGGCATTAATAATTTTTAGAAAGTCTAAATACAGTTACTTTCAGACACTTCCCTCCACTTAGTCTCACTTAATAGAAATTTGAATGTAAGCCTATTTTTTTTAGTCACTTTCTTTTCTGTCCTCTAAAAATCTGAGTATGGAGGCATGCTAGGTTGTCTCTCTTAGAAAGCTCAATAGAAATAACTTATTTTGCTGATTGAAATTATCCTGAAATTAGAGAATAAAATGCACACAGGTAATCTTTACGAAATGAGATGATCCTGAAGCTCCCTTTAGACTGAAAGACTGTGTTCTGTGTCACATGTATGAATCTGAGGTCTCATCTAGGTGTGGGTCTCCTCTCTCCTGTAGGGCTCCCTGACCCGTTTGCAAAGATTGTCGTGGATGGGTCTGGGCAGTGCCACTCAACCGACACTGTGAAAAACACATTGGACCCAAAGTGGAACCAGCACTATGATCTGTGAGTTGAATGTTCTGGAAGCCACATGGGGAGTGGCAAGAAAGCAGGTGTCTAGCTTTTATGAGAGACATTTAAGAAAAAAAATGACTTTTTATTAATAACAAAAGCAGATGGCCAAATGAACGTATACGTTGCCTAACTGTAGAATTCATGCACTTGGAAGTTCTTGCATTTAGCACTTTTTTTCTTTTTCTTTCTTCTTCTTCTTTTTTTTTTTTGAGGTGAAGTCTCACTCTGTCACCCAGGCAGGAGTGCAGTGGCACCCTCTTGGCTCACTGCAACCGCCGCCTCCCGGATACAAGTGATTCTCCTACCTCAGCCTCTGAAGTAGCTGGGATTACATATGTATGCCACCATGCCCAACTAATTTTTGTATTTTTTTAGTAGAGACAGGGTTGCACCATGTTGGCCAGGCTGGTCTTGAATTCCTGACCTCAAGTGATCCGCCCACCTTGGTCTCCCAAAGTGTTGAGATTATAGGCGTGAGCCACCGTGCCCGACTGCATTTGGCAATTTCATAGATTTTTATGGCTCGATGTTGTACCTGTGATCCTCAAACTTTTCAGTATCCTGGCCATTTTAGCAGGAAAAAAGCCTATATAGTTTGTGAACTCTACATGCTACTGTTTTTCAGCAAAACCCTAAACCTAGTTGCAGTTTCTACTTAAACTGTATTATTATGACTGTATGTTTCTGTTGACTTTGGAAATTTTTGCTCTTTTTTAGTACACATATATTTTCTGCAACAGAAAATATGGTTTTATTTTATCAAAGCCATCAGACAATTTCTTGTATTCATTCAAAAACTGGCTTGCACTTTGAAAACCACTACTTTATTTAATTTGTAATTTAACTTAATTTTTTTTTTTTTTTTTTTTTTTTTGCCCAAGCTGGAGTGCAGTGGTGCAATCTCAGGTCATTGCAACCTCCTCCTCCTGGGTTCAAGTGATTCTCGTGCCTCAGCCTCCCGAGTAGCTGGGATTACAGGTGCCCACCACCACACCTGGCTAATTTTTGTAGTTTTAGTAGAGACGGGGTTTCACCATGTTGGCCTGGCTGATCGTGATCTCCTGACATCCGGTGATCTGCCTGCTTCAGCCTCCCAAAGTGCAGGGATTACAGGTGTGACACTGCTCCCCGCCGTGAAGATCCCTATTTTATATGCACCCATGTTTTCATGTCCCTGCTAAGATATTTTCATCAAAGTAATCCTGAAAGCTTATTGTCTTTTAATTAACACAAATTATACTGTATTTGGTGGGGTTTTTAAGAGTTATAGTCTAAGATTCAGTTTCAGTGACACTGAGGCTCTGTAAGTGAGTTGAAAAGTGGCTGTCAATTATTGTCCTGAAAGTTCCTCTCTCTCCATGATTGGCTTGCAGTGACAGTAATTGGAGGTTTAATGTCTTAGTGTCCTCTTGTGTACTTGGATTGGATCCATAGGTTTGTAAGTAGTCCCTTGCTGCAAACCAGTATTCTATATTAAACCTAATTGGTGAGAATTTATGAATCATGTTACTGTCCTATGCAACTATTAAAATACAGCAAATTTGCTGGGTGCAGTGGCTCACACCTGTAATCCCAGCACTTTGGGAGGCTGAGGCAGGCGGATCACCTGAGATCAGAAGGTTGAGACCAGATTGGCCAACATGGTGAAACCCCATCTCTACTAAAAATACAAAAATTAGTCAGGTGTGGTGATGTATGCCTGTAGTCCCAGCTTCCTGGGAGGCTGAGGAAGGAGAGTCACTTGAACTTAGGAGGCAGAGGTTGCAGTGAGCTGAGATGGCGCAACAGCACTCCAGACTGGGGGCAACTGAGCGGGACTCCATCCCCCCCCAAAAAAAAGAAAGAA
This sequence comes from Alouatta palliata, assembly GCA_004027835.1. Taxonomy (NCBI): domain Eukaryota; kingdom Metazoa; phylum Chordata; class Mammalia; order Primates; family Atelidae; genus Alouatta; species Alouatta palliata. The sequence goes on along the minus strand of PVKV010019651.1, from coordinate 20,796 downwards.
AAAAAAGAAATACAATTAAAAATGGGTTTTGTACTTTGTTTCCAGATATGTTGGGAAAACAGATTCAATAACCATTAGTGTGTGGAACCACAAGAAAATTCACAAGAAACAGGGAGCTGGCTTCCTGGGCTGCGTGCGGCTGCTCTCCAACGCCATCAGCAGATTAAAAGACACCGGATGTAAGAATCAAATGCTTTCTCGCCTCTTAATGCAACCGAAGAAAGCTTAGGAGGCATCGTTTTCTTGTTTTGATCTCTGAATACTGATCCTGCCTTCCTCCCTAGTTCATGTTCCTTGGGTTAAATTTCGAATTGTTTGTTTACAGACCAGCGTTTGGATCTATGCAAACTAAACCCCTCAGATACGGATGCAGTTCGTGGCCAGATAGTGGGTAAGAACTTTCTTGTCTGTGTAAAGTGATGCTTTTCCAAAACTTTCTGCCTTTGACAGGCCTCAAAGGACAGACCACATACAGGGCCTTCTATTCATCTTCAGCACTAGGAAGTTTTGTCTTAAATAGTTTTTAGTTTTTATTATTTTATCTAATTCCCTTCTCCTGGCTTTTTTTTTTTTTTCTTTGAGATTGAGTGCAGTGGTAAGATCTCGGCTCTCTGCAACCTCCTCCTCCCCCGTTCAAGTGATTCTTCTGCCTCAGCCTCCCGAGTCCCTGGGACCACAGGCGCCCATCACCACTCCCAGCACATTTTTGTATTTTCAGTAGAGATGGAGTGTCACCATGTGGGCCAGGCTGGTCTCTATCTCCTGACCTCAAGTGATCCGCCTGCCTCGGCCTCCCAGAGTGCTGGGATTACAGGCGTGAGCCACTGCATCTGGCTCCCTTCTCCTGGCTTTTAAAGTCGAGTTAAAATGACTTGGGTACAGAAAGATTTAGGGTTAGAATTTTAAATGTCAATTTAATCATTACAGTAATGGACAGTACATTTGTGACTGCATTATGCAAGAGTAGATAATAAGAATGGTGGCCACACATATGAGAGTTGGGAAATAGTTTCTTCTGGAAGCCCCATCATATGAGTAAAGAGCAAAGAGTTGTGAAGAATTCCATGTGACATGATTTGTACAGTCAGGGGACTGCATTATTTAGAATGAAGAATTAAAACGTGCTAATGTTACAAAGTGTTGGCTAGGGGCAGTCTGTTGGAAGTGATTTAGCTGTTTAATAGCTCATCCTATTATCCACCCATTTGTTTCAGTATTTTAGGGTAACTCAAATATTGACTTGTAAGCACTCACTGCATGGAATCAAAGAAAACAGTCTCTCTGCAGCACACTGGAGTGATGGTAACTCCAAATCTTTTAGGTATTGTCCTATGTAGACTAAACCCAAGATAAATGACTACTACAGGCATACACCCTGAAATCTGCCATAATGTAAAAGTTCTCACCTAATGCTTTCCTGTGTGGAATTTCTTTTTTTCTTTTCGAAATGGACTCTCGCTCTATCACCCAGGCTGGAGGACAGTGGCGTGATCTCGGCTCACTGCAGCTCCACCTCCTGGGTTCAGACGATTCTCCTGCCTCAGCCTCCTGAGTAGCTGGGATTACAGGTGCCTGCCACCACACCTTGCCAATGTTTTGTATTTTTAGTAGAGATGGGGTTTCGCCATGTTGGCCAGGCTGGTCTGGAACTCCCAACTTCAGGAGATCCACCCTCCTTGGCCCCGCAAAGTGCTGGAATTACAGGCTTGAGCCAGCGTGCCCAGCCTCTCTGTGTCTTTATTAAACTTAAGTCAGAATGTTCTTAAGAAATAAAAACTGGGCTCAGTGGTACGTGCCTATAGTCTTAGCAACTCTGAGGCCAAGGGCAGGCAACACAGTGAGACTTAATCCCCTTCCAAAATAACTTATTTTTAAATTTTTTTTAAAATTTAAAAAACTTCTTTGGAGACAGAGTCTCGCTCTGTCACCCCAGCTACAGTTCAGTGATGTAATTTTAGCTCACTGCAACCTCCGCCTCCTGGGTTCAAGCGATTTTCTTGCCTCAGCCTCCCGAGTAGCTGGGACTATAGGCGCATGTCACCTTGCTTGGCTAATCTTTGTATTTTTAGTAGAGACGGGGTTTTGCCATGTTGCCCAGGCTGATCTCAAACTCCTAGGCTCAGGTGATCCACACATCTCGGCCTTTCAAAGTGCTGGGATTACAGGCATGAGCCCCCATGCCTAGCCCAAAAAAAGTCTTCTTAAAAAATAAATCTTCTTGGCCAGGCGCGGTGACTCACACCTGTAATCCCAGCACTTTGGGAGTCTAAGGCAGGCAGATCACCTGAAGTTGGGAGTTTGAGACCAGCCTGACCAACATGGAGAAACCCCATCTCTGCTGAAACACAAAATTAGCTAGGTGTGGTGGTGCATGCCTGTAATCCCAGCTGTTCCAGAGCCTGAGGCAGGAGAATCGCTTGAACCTGGGAGGCAGAGTTTGCGGTGAGCTGAGATCATGCCACTGCGCTCCAGCCTGGGCAACAGGCGAAACTCCATCTCATCGGTCAATCAGTCAATCAGTCTTCTTAAAAATAACTCAGAGGGACTGAATATCGAATTGTTATTTTTATGTAGACCAGGAGAAACATAGGACTCTTTTCTACGCCACATTTACAAGAAATATTCCAGATAGCATGCAGCTACCAGAGTAAAATGCTTCATATGTGAAAGCATAGGAATATGTGTGTGTGTACATACACATACGCCTCGTTTTTTTCGGATATTGTACATCAATTCTAAATGAGCCGTGACTCACCGTATTATCATTATGTAAACCCCGCTGGGTTTTAACACACGTCGTTCTTTTCTGTTTTAGTCAGTTTACAGACACGAGACCGAATCGGCACCGGCGGCTCGGTGGTGGACTGCAGAGGCCTGCTAGAAAATGAAGGGTGCGTACGACCACAGCAGGAGGCGGGCTGAGTTCTCTGCTGTCTTAACCTCTCAGCCTCTGTGAAAGTGTCCTTCCCTCCTTAACTCACTCTGGGGAGTGCTTGAGATGCATAAAGGATGTTGGGATAAAACTCTGAACAGTTTACTTGTCTATAAAAGAAGCTGTAAAAACAACTGGGGTTGTGCCTGAAAGACCCAAAATCCAATTACAGTGGCTCCCGTGGGCCAAAGATGGGTGAGGGTGAGCATCAGTAAGAATTATAACTGCCTGGAATCCTAGCACTTTGGGAGGCCAAGGTGGGCTGAGACTTTGGTCTTGAGTTTGAGACCAGCCTGGGCAACGTAGTGAGACTTTGTTGCTACCAAAAAATAAAAAGATAAATTAGCCAGGCATGGTGGCATGCACCTATAGTCCCAGCTCCTAGGGAAGCTGAGGTGGGAGGATTGCTTTTGAGTCCAGGAGTTTGAAGTTGCAGTGAGCCCCGATCACACCATTGCACTCCACCCTGGGCGACACAGCAAGACCCTGGCTCAAAGGAAAGAAAAGAATTGTAACTGCAATGAATTGGAACATATCAAATATATTAAAAACCCCTTGTGAACGGGGTTCACAATGACGGGGAAAAAAACTCAACACACTGAAAAATAAAACAAACCGGTGAACTCTTATTGGTCACTGTCACAGTTGCAGCCCCCCATGAATTAATAGACCGGGCCAACAATCATTAATCATCGCTAACGACACACAAAAGAGATGATCCAACATGAACGCACCTCTTGGAAATAGGGGACTGGGAATGTGTCTCACGGCCCCAAGGGAATGCCATCAACAAAAATCCAGAATGGGGCCCTCTGTGGGCCAGAACACCCAGTGTCTTCAACAAAGAGACTGCAAGAAAAAGAAAGGAGGGGAGAACCTAGCATCAATTCATATTAAAAGAAACTTGAGACATAGCTACAAATGCCAAGTGTGGACTTTGAATCTTGATTTACGAGACAGTTGGAGAAATCTGAACACTGGTGTTTGGTTTTTTTTTTTTTGAGACAGAGTTTTGCTTTGTCACCCAGGCCGGAGTGCAGTGGCGCGATCTCAGCTCACTGCTACTTCCGCCTCGCAGGTTCAAGCGATTCTCCTGCCTCCGCCACCCGAGTAGCTGGGATTACAGGCATGCTCCACCACACCCAGCTAATGTTTCTATTTTTAGTAGAGACAAGGTTTCACCATGTTGGCCAGGATAGTCTCGATCTCTTGACCTCATGATCCGCCCACCTTGGCCTCCCAAAGTACTGGGATTACAGGCGTGAGCCACTGTACCTGGCCTGTTTTTTATAAAAATTGATGAACATTTTTAGTCGTGATCATGGAAAAAGTCCTTGTCTTTTGGAGGCATAACGTAGACCCTTTTAGAGGCTGAAATACTTAAAGATGAAGTCATAAAATGGGGTTGGTGAGGAGGGATTGGAAAAGTGGACATTGGATGATGGTTAGCTGGGAGGGGTGGATACGGGGGTGTTCACTGTGCTGGTCTCTTAATTTTACGTACATATTTAAAATTTGTCAGTCTAAGATTTTATAAAAGTATTTGCTTATAAGGGACAGTAGCCTATTAAGGTAAATTGTCTTCAAAATTGCTCAGGGGGTGAAGATTGAAATTTAAAAACTACCTACAGGCATTTTGGTATTTTATGTAACCAGGAGTTCCATTATAGAGTAAAATAACAAGAAAAATGGAGTATTTACATGTGATTTATTTTGTTTTTGAGATGGAGTCTCACTCTGTTGCCCAGGCTGGAGTGCAGTGGCACAATCTCAGCTTACTGCAACCTCTGCCTCCTGGGTGCAAGCAATTCTCGTGCGTCAGCCTCCCAAGTAGCTGGGACCACAGGTGTGTGCCACCACGCCCAGTGAATTTTTGTATTTTTAGTAAAGATGGAGTTTGACCAGGCTGGTCTTGAACTCCTGACCTCAAGTTATCTGCCCGCCTCAGCCTCTCAAAGTGTTGGGATTACAGGCTTGAGCCACCACACTGGCCTGGATATGATTTTAAATCAAGAAAAATGAAATCTCATTTCATGAATTCCTAGTAAAGCTAGTTTCTTCCATTCATTCCAGTCTCCCCTATGGTGAAATTGTACAGTTGGCTTTGGTGACACTCTGGCCACCTGTTCCTCTTGGAAGTGTCTGTCTTTCTGTTTGAGTGGCCCATGATGAATTTTTACAAAACCAGGCCCTTGGAACACTCGAAATTGTTAAAGGAATATATGTGAGGGCGTCCCCTGGGACACTAGCGCTAAGGCGCTGGTCTTGTGACTCCTCCATGGTGTCACCATGCCTACCTGCTCTCGTCCCTTTCAGAACGGTATATGAAGACTCGGGGCCTGGGAGGCCGCTCAGCTGCTTCATGGAGGAACCAGCCCCTTACACAGATAGCACGGGTGCTGCCGCTGGAGGAGGGAACTGCAGGTTCGTGGAGTCCCCAAGTCAAGATCAAAGACTTCAGGCACAGCGACTTCGAAACCCTGATGTGCGAGGTTCACTGCAGACGCCTCAGAACCGACCACACGGCCACCAGTCCCCAGAACTGCCCGAAGGCTACGGTGAGAGAATGTACCCTGCTATGGCCAGTGCCATCTGCCCTGTTTCCAACAGCTTGACTTTGTTTTTGAGACAAGGTCCTGCTCTGTCACCCATGCTGGAGTGTAGCGGCATGATCATGGCTCACTGCAGCCTTGACCTCCCTAGCTCAAGCGATCCTCCCGAGTAGCTGGGATTACGAGCAGGCACCATCATGCCTGGCTAATTTTTTTTTTTTTTTTTTTTTTTTTTTTTTTTTGTAGAGAACGGGTCTCACCATATTGCCCAGGCGGGTCTCTAACTCCTGGGCTCAAGTGATCTGCTTGCCTCAGTCATGCAAGCATTGGGATTACAGGCGTGAGCCACCACGCCCGGCCTTTAACCCTCCTGAGTAGCCTGTTTGTGCATAAATGCTGATGCTCGCATGGCTAAGCCATTTGTAATTGTGGCAGTGTAAAGACAGAACTGGAAGCAAATGGTGCGAAATCTAGCTAATGATGAATTTTCAGCAGTTGCTCCACATTTTCCAGTTTCAAAATCATGTGAAAATCTTAGGCAAATGAAAACCAAAGCAAACCACGATAACATGGAGGCAAGATGGGGGTCCCTATAGCGCTCTGGGAAGGAGGCATGGGGTAAGACTGAGAAGAAGGGGTTATTTGGCCGCCTCAGAGAGAAGAACCGGAGTAAGAGAGGGAGTGCTGTCTAGACTTAGACAGTCCCAGAAGTGAGGGCACAGCAGGTTGGTGGCAAACTCTCCCTGGAATTGAACTTGTCTCATTTGGATCCCTAATTTCTCATGCAGAACAAAGAACAACAGTCCAGGGCCAGGTTTACTTTTTGCACACACAGACTGGAGTTAGCACGTGGCACGACCCCAGGATACCAAGGTAAGCTTCTGCAAGGCACACCCTCTAATCTGTCTTTCCAGCAGTTGACTTGAAAAGCCAATACCCTTCCAGATGTGTTGCTCTTGTTTTAAACTAAAAATATCGATAAATGAGACGATATTGATGTCTGGGATTTGTTTCAGATAAACTGGGGTTGGGGGAGAGTGGACAGGGGTCAGCATGAAACAAGGTTGGCCATGAGTCATTGTTGACCTTTGAAACGAGGTTGACCATGATCACTGCTGACGTTGGTTTCACAGCGATTCATTATGGTCTCTCTCATTTTTGATATGCTTAAAATTTTCCATATGAAGTCCAGGAAATATAAAGACTCTGTTACCCTTTCTCTCTTCTACTTTACTGTCCCCGTGCCTCAGTCCCTCGGGGACCATTCCTGGGGGAGATGAAGCTTTTCTATACGAATTCCTTCTACAAGGCCATACATCTGAGCCCAGGTTAGAGAGAACCCCCCAACCCCATAACAGAGTTAAGTTTCTTTTTTTCTTTGCTTTGCTTTTTTTTTCCTTTTAGAATAGCATTATTACCCAATATGATTTTTAGTAATGCTTATTTCCTTTTTGTTCATAATGTTTCATCTGAGAATAAACTTCCTGTCTTTGATTTTCCAAGTCTGTGTTCAATTTATGATTCAGTACCTCTAATGAGAATGGAAATATATTACCTGCAAATGAATGAGCTGTCTCTTTAGTACCCACTGTTAGAAATGGCAGGCTTTTGTGTTGATTAGAAACACATCTTGGTCAGTAAAGCTGCACTCCCATCTGACTGTAGATTGTGTTGAAATTATTAATCAAGAGAATAATTAATCATTCTTAGAATGGAAAATACTTGTTTTACAAAAACCCCATTTGACCATGAGAATGCCTTATCCTGGTGCAACTGTTTAGAATCATGAGTTTTTGGATGCATGCTCCTGTATTTCCCTTAGCCCTGAAAATCTTGGTGCTGTCTGGGAGCTGTTCAATGAAGAAACCTTTCTGACTTTGAGAATTTAATTACACTTGTGAATTCAGATGGCTTTCCAGCAGCACTAAGATACTCCCTACTATTTGGGCCTTCTTTTGTATAAGAAATGATATTTGCTGGGGAGCCCCTGTTCCTTATCATGGTTATAAGCTCTGAAAGTTCCTTTTGTTTGTTTTTTTGGAGATGGAGTTTTGCTCTGTCACCCAGGCTGTAGTGTAGTTGTGTGATCTCGGCTCACTGCAATGTCTGCCTGCCTGGTTCAAGCAATTCTTCTGCCTTAGCCTCCCAAGTAGCTGGGATTACAGGCACCTGCCATAACATTGGGCTAATTTTTATATTATTAGTAGAGACGGGATTTCACCATGTTGGCCAGGCTGGTCTCAAACTCCTGACCTCAGGTGATCAACCTGCCTCAGACTCCCAGAGTGCTGGGATTACTGGTGTGAGCCACCACACCTGGCCTGAAAGTTCCATTTTCAATCTCTTGGATGTTGCTGCTGTTTGCAGCAGAGGGGTCTGGACTGAGTAGAGGTTTGGTGTAAGTAGCACCACGAAGGTCCATCTCAGCAGAGTTGGGACAGACACCTTGATAAGGAACCTCTGTGGCTTCTATGGCTGACTTTTGATCTCATTCCTTTGTACTCAGTTGGACCAACCTCTCTCTATCTTCCCTTTTGGTAGAGACCTTAACAGTGTGAACTGTGATGAACTTGGACCACTGCCGCCGGGCTGGGAAGTCAGAAGCACAGTTTCTGGGAGGATATATTTTGTAGATCATAATAACCGAACAACCCAGTTTACAGACCCAAGGTTACACCACATCATGAAGTAAGACTTAAAAATTTTTTTTGCTGACCTCTTTCATTGAGAATTGAATCTTTTCTTGGACTGATATTTTTCTGAGTTTATCTACTGCCTTGCTGGTTGGATAATAAGCGTGGTCAAAATGACGTTAAACATTTGGCGGATAATTGCATATTTTAAACTGTTAAATTAGCTGTGAAGAGCATTAAGGCATTAAAGCAGCATGTTGCTGCTACCTTTTTCTTACTTGCAGCTTAAATAAAATTTACCGAGATGACAGCGTTAGGCAGCTTCATGAAGGAAGCTTCCTGATGCAGCGCTTTAAAGACACATGTGGCCCTTAGGTTGAGAAGTAGAGAAACGTGATATCCCCCTAGTGTGTGCAGAGTGGGTAACTGGATAACTTGGAACTGGGAATTATCTTGGATCCCATATTTAGTGTCCCAGTCCTGCCCTGTTCTTAGAGCCAAACATCCCACATAGCTCTTTTTTTTTTTTTTTTTTTTGAGATGGAATTCTGCTCTGTTGCCCAGGCTGGAGTGCAATGGTGCAATCTTGGCTCACTGCAACCTCCGCTTCCCAGGTTCAAATGATTCTCCTGCTTCAGCCACCTGAGTAGCTGGGAGTACAGGTGCCCAGATGATTTTTTTATTTTTAGTAGAGATGGGATTTTGTCATGTTGGCCAGGCTGGTCTTGAATTCCTGACCTCAGGTGATCCACCTGCCTCAGCCTCCCAAAGTGCTGGGATTACAGGTGTGAGCCACCACGCCCAGCCCCCACATAGCTCTTATAACTGACAGCTGTGTCTCAGTGGCAAAACTTGAACAGGACAAATGCCACTTTGTCACCATACTAATGCTAGTCCTTTTATTTTACTGAAATTTTGCTCTCAATGAGCAGGCATAGAAATGTCTTGGTGGTAAAAATGAGGGACGGTTCTCTTTAGATTTCACTCGAGCTGTCTGCTCTTGTAGCCATCATTAGATTTCATTTGAGCTCTCTCTGTTAGCTCCTTTAACATTTTTTCCCATCATCTCCATTTCATTCTAACTGCCAAGGTGCGTCTGACAGAGCACTGGTCCATCTCCTGTGTGAGTAACAGATGCATCATAAATGACAGCAGTTTCCATTTTTATTTTTAGTAGTTACATGTGAGATAAGTGGTTGCTTGGAATTGGAGTACCTCCTTTTTTTTTTTGGAGACGGAGTCTGGCTCTGTCGCCAGGCTGGAGGATAGTGGCGTGATCTTGGCTCACTGCAACCTCTGCCTCTCGAGTTCAAGCCATTCTCCTGCCTCAGCTTCCCAAATAGCTGGGATTATAGGTGCCCGCCACCACACCTGGCGGATTTTTTGCATTTTTAGTAGAGACACGTTTTGCCACGTTGGCCAGGCTGGTCTTGAACTCCTGACTTCAGGTGATCCTCCCACCTCGGCCTCCCAAAGTGGTGGGATTATAGGCATAAGCTACCACGCTGGGCCTGGGGTGCCTCCTTTATTGTACTGTAGACCTATATTTGGGCTACTGTGGCCATCAGCAACGTTGACACAGCCAGCAAGGTACATGGTTGTCATCAGGGAAGCAAATTCTGCGTGAAGCTGCGCGCAGCAAGCTCTCTCCTCCAACCCTGTCGTGTACGTGGGTGCTTGCAGCTTTCTTGGCCGGGGCTTTGGAGTGACTTTCTGTGTTTCTTCTTCTCAAGTCACCAGTGCCAACTCAAGGAGCCCAGCCAGCCGCTGCCACTGCCCAGCGAGGGCTCTGTGGAGGACGAGGAGCTTCCTGCCCAGAGATACGAAAGAGATCTAGTCCAGAAGCTGAAGGTCCTCAGACACGAACTGTCGCTTCAGCAGCCCCAAGCTGGTCACTGCCGCATCGAAGTGTCCAGAGAAGAAATCTTCGAGGTAGAGAGTTCAGGGCCACTGCCCAGACCCTGTTCAGAAACAAAGAAGGCGATTCAGACAAAGGAACTGCAGACGCCTTTGTTTTAAAGGGTCTGCTTTCAGTGAACTGCTTTGTGGGTGATGTCTGCATTTCAGGGAGCCCTTCTTTCTATTTGGTATTTCAGGTATTCATTTGATTACTGAGGGAAATGGAGAGTTTGTCAGGAACACAGCCTGTGTAGAGGGAGGAAACGGTATTATCTCTTATGGTAAAAATGGAAAAACTCTAAATAGTTTCACCTCTAGGGGAAAATCTAGAGGTATATACAGAAACTTGAAAAAATTCTCAAAAATAATGAGAACTGCTTTGCTTACGTTATGTGGGTGAAATATTCCGGCAATCTGCACGTTCCCCAGAGCCAGGCAGCCTCCCTCCTGTTTCCTTGTGTAGGGATGTCATCGGAGGGCTGTCCTCAGAGCAGCTCAGGGGCTGGGGGCCATCCTGCTTCTCCTATGGAAATTAGCGAGGGGCAGGCAGTTCTTGGGACAGGCTCTGTCCCTTACACAGCTTCCTGCAGGAAGGGCCTTAAACAGACTAGGCCCTTTTCCCAAGACAGCCGACCATACGGGAAAATCTCCATGACATTTGGGCCATTTCCTGCCCTCCTCTGTGGAGACACTGTCAAGAAATGATCACAGGAGACTGAGCACAGATTCTCCTGGGTGACAGCCGCTGCGGGAGCACCAGGGGCGAGACAGCTGAGCGCCTTCCCCACCGCGAGGATGGCCTGGGTGTTGGATGGGCAGCTTGGCCACAGTGCCCAGCCCTGCCTGCACGTCTGCCCTTGTTGCAGGGCTAGAAAAGTGCTGAAGTACTGACTTTACTACCAGAGTGTTTCCTCTTTCTTGCCAGAGTTTGATTTTTTTTTTTTTTTTTTGAGATGGAGTCTCACTCTGTCACCCAGGCTGGAGTGCAATCTCAGTTTACTGCAACCTCCACCTCCCAGGTTCAAGTGAGTCTCCTGCTTCAGCCTCCCAAGTAGCTGAGATTACAGGCATGCACCACCACACCCGGGCATTTTTTGGTATTTTTAGTAGAGACAGGGTTTCACCATGTTGGCCAGGCTAGTCTCGAACTCCTGACCTCAAGTGATCCTCCCACTTTGGCCTCCCAAGTACTGGGATTATAGGCTTGAGCCAACGCATCAGCTGGGTTGCTGGAGTTTGAATTGCGTTAAATTTAAAGCTGAAAACTTCTTCAGTGCCTTGTCACTGAATGTATCTACAAACATGTAGCAGCTTCTACTTAAAGCGCTGAGTCGGAGGAATTAGCAGGCTGATCACATGTGTTCTGTGCAGTGCTTAAGCCACCTTATGTCTTACTTAAAAACTAAAATCTTTTTTGCTTTTTGACTCAGTGGAAGTCAAATGTGATTTTTCACTTTAGATATAAAAACAGGTCAGAACTCTCTTAGCATTCAGACTGCTTAATATCTTGATTTTGTTTGCAATGCTTAAGTTGTTTATAGTGTGCAATGATATTAATTGATACAGAGAAAAATCAACTCTAGTGAGGTTTGTCTAAGTCCTTGGTGATTCACTGAAAACAGACACGTTTCCCTTCAGGTTAGCGTTTCCCGGCGTTGTTTTGTTGCTGTCTCAAAGGGAGAAACTGAGAAAAAAGATGATGGAATAGACTAGATGCCAAAGAAACATTCCAATTAGGAGCCAGATAAAGCTTGAATTGGAATGAATGGTTATTCTTAACCAGGCTCCATTATCAATAACCTTTTATAACTTTTAAGAATAAGAACCGTTCTTCTCTCTGAAACTGTAATTTTGATGTTCAGGAGTCTTACCGCCAGATAATGAAGATGAGACCAAAAGATTTGAAAAAACGGCTGATGGTGAAATTCCGTGGGGAAGAAGGTTTGGATTACGGTGGAGTGGCGAGGTGAGCTGCTAATTCATTCGCCTTCTCTGCTGCGTGGATCGCGGCATAGTGGGAACAGTTTTTTCAAGAGAAGTCACTTGCCCTTCTCTAGTGCTCATCACCAAGCACTTCTGGGCAGGGCCGGTGTCTCCTTGGAGCAGTCAGGCCATCGTGCGCTGGCTTCAGCCACCCTGCTGAGAGTAAGAATTCCTCAGAGCATGCCTGTGCTAGCCTCTTGCCATAACCTACCAGAGTAGCCATGATCGTCACCACTGACTGACTTCTTGTAAAGCTAGAATTAAACCTTTAAACTCACTCTCTTCATTTGAAACCTAAGGGACATGTTCCTGGAATTAGCACAGGGGGCAGCCTTGCTCTCCTCTCTACAGGGATTGCATCTGTGCATGTAAATTGCATGTAAACTGCATTTGTGTCAAAGGAGTTTTGTAAAATAAAATGTTGAAATTTTGATCAAAATAATTCAAGAAAGTGATATAAAAAACAGAATAGAATGATGAAAAGCTGCCATTTCATGTCCTGCCTCTTTTTACCTTCAAGACAGTTGTGGGTGGTTTTGTCATTTTTTTTTTTATGACACAGGGTCTTGCTCTGTCGCTCAGGCTGGAGTGCAGTGGCACAATCATAGCTCACTGCAGCCTTGACCTCCTAGGCTCAAGCAAGCTTCCCACCTCAGCCTCCCAAGTAGCTGGAACTACATGTGTGCACCACCATGCCTGGCTACTTAAAAGTTTTTCTGTAGAGATGAGGTCTCACTGTGTTGCCCAGGCTGTTCTCAAACTCTTGGCCTCCCAAACCACTGTGCTTGGTTGAGACAACTGCTTCTTAACTCTTTTAGCTCTTTCTTTGAATAGGTATCTTGTTATTTCCTGATTTAATGATTTATGGACATACACATAAGATAGACTGAATCTAATTATTCTCATGTTCAATTTAGTAATATCAATCTTTTTAGTTCTTCCATCATTTGTAACTTTATGTCCTGTGCTTTCACCTTTATTTTTTGATTTGTCAACTGAAGACATTATCTTTGGACCTCTCATGTGCATAAGAATAGGATATTCATACTTGGAACTTTCTCTTCAGCATTCTTTCTGCCTCTTAATCTATAACATTACTTTTATATTGTCAAGGTTGAAGATTTACATTCTCTTCAGTAACCAAAATTTGGTCAGTCTCCTATGCTTGTTTACCAATTATTTGTAAAGGGATGAAAGTTTGTATTGTTTATATTATAAATGTAAATATTGTCCATTAAGGAGTTAAATAGTATTCTAGAATTTATTTAATTTTTTGGAGAAAATTCTAATTTTTCAAATAATTTCTTCTTCCTCTTTTTTTCTGGAGACAAAGTCTTACTCTGTGGCCCAGGCTGGAGTGCACTGGCCAGATCTCAGCTCACTGCCACAATCTCAGCTCACTGCCACCTCCACCTCCCAGGTTCAAGTGATTCTCGTGCCTCAGTCCTGAGTAGCTGGGACTACAGGTGCAAGTCACCATGTCTAGCTAATTTTTGTATTTTTAGTAGAGATGAGATTTCACCATGTTGGCCAGGCTGGTCTTGAACTCCTGACCTCAGATGATCCTCCCTCTTTGGCTTCCCAGAGTCTTCTTCCCTCCCCAGTAGCTTTCATTGTCTCCGTTGCCCCTTGAACTTCAAGTCCTCCAGGATGGTTACACATCATACCTTCTGACAGCCCCCTTATGTCTCCCTTGAGGCCTCTCCGCAGCCTGATGATGATTCTCTCACTTCTCTGTGCCGCTTCATGGTGAGACTTCACTGCTTCCCTGCGTTAGGGCCATCGTCCTGGGCGTCCCATAGCTTCCCTTTTCTTGGCGTCCTCCCTTGTCATGCTATGACCACCACATGGGTGTGTGGTGTGATGTTTCTCGTCTGCACCTTCCAAGAGACTCAAACTGCATGCAGTCAGGAACCCTGTCTTGTTCACAGCTAATCCCCAGTTCCTAGAACAGCACCTAACACACAGTGAACACTTACCTCTGTAAATATGTACCGAATGAATGAATTTTACTTTTTGTTAATTTCTTTGCACATTTCCTTTCTTTGGTCGTTCTGAAATGCCTGTGACTTAGCCATCGGACTCCCTGGTTTGGTTTGGTAGGAGTTACATTCCTTCCGCATTTTCCTTAGTTGTCTAGTCTTCTGCGTGGAGATAGGTCTTCGTGACGTCCCCTTGAATGGCATGATGCTGGAGTAGAAAGAGTTGAGAATCCCTGCTTTGCCACTTCCAGCTTGGTCTTGCAGTGTTATTTCACCCACTGGAGTCTTCCTCCCGTCTAAATGGGATCATGCCTATCTCAGAGATGGTGGAGAGAGAGAAGTCAGTTGCATGTGGATTACACATGTGCAGGTGTGGATTCATTATCTGATCAGTGAGAGTCAGGCTACACTCATTTCCCCAGTATTTAGTCCACAGTCCTTCCTGTAGCCGCTGTCTTTTGCCTGTTAGTTATTGCTTCCCTTACCACTTCCAGAACAGAGCTGTTTCTGTCTTACGTCGTCCATGGCTTGGTCAGACTGTTTGCTTGTATTGTAATCACTTCCTGTCTAGACAATTGCAGGTCTTTGTCTTTTTCAAAAAAGGTTCTTCTCAAATCTAAACTCCAAACCTTGGGATGAGTGAAAATTCAGCAGTGTTGCTTTGTAGTAAAGAGACTTTATAGGATTCGGAGTCTCGTCTCTTCTGGCAGTTCTTTCTGTTCTTCCGAGTGCAATACAGAACTGTTTTCATTTAATATTTTTTGTGTATTCTCACAATTTTCTTGGACAGATTATCAGCATTTGTGCTTAACCTTCCCTGTTCTCTCATTTCTGTTTGAAAGTCCAAATAAAATTTGGAGCTGCTATCTTAATGTGATCCATTGAAAAGGTATTTTGAGTAGAATGAATAAAAGATTGTTTATGTATCTGCCACCAGTGTTTGTCTAAGGGTCCCCCGCTAGCTGGGCTTATCGCAACCTGAGTGTAGCCGCTGAATCATACAATCTCTATTTAAAGTGCTTTCTTTTTCTTTTTTTTTGCTTAACTGTTTTGAACTTTGGAGTTTAAAAAAAATAATAAAATGATGCAAATATTAAAAATTTCAGAAAATAATACCTCGGGCCTGGCGCGGTGGCTCATGCCTGTAATCCCAGCACTTTGGGAGTCCAAGGTGGGTGGATCATTTGAGGTCAGGAGTTTTGAGACCACCCTGGCCAACATGGTGAAACCTCGTCTCTACTGAAAATACAGAAGTTAGCCAGGCCTGGTGACATGTGCCTGTACCTGGAAGGCAGAGGTTGCAGTGAACCGAGATCGTGCCACTGCACTCCAAACCTGGTGACAGAGTGAGACTC
This sequence comes from Alouatta palliata, assembly GCA_004027835.1. NCBI lineage: Eukaryota > Metazoa > Chordata > Mammalia > Primates > Atelidae > Alouatta > Alouatta palliata. Next base: position 5,460 of record PVKV010019651.1, on the reverse strand, counting down.
CGTCTCAGAAAAAAAAAAAAAAATGTAGAAATTTTAGCACATATAAAATGAATGTTTGTTTTTTCCTAGGGAATGGCTTTATTTGCTGTGCCATGAAATGTTGAATCCATATTACGGGCTCTTCCAGTATTCTACAGACAATATTTACATGTTGCAAATAAATCCGGATTCTTCGATCAACCCCGTAAGTATGAATGAACAAAGAGGGGGAACTGAGTTGGAGAATTTTTGAGATGGATTTTCAGTTTCATTTTCTGTTCTTGGTTTATTCATTGTAGACTTAATCAAAGACAGTGGTAAGCAAAACATGTAAAGGTAAAGTGAAAACGGAATTCAGATGTATTTCAATCCTGTATTTTCAGAGATTGTGATCACTGGGCATGTTATGTTGAAGGAGATGAAGGGTGAGATTGAGCTGTTCATATACTCGGGACGTCATGGTCATTGCAGGAACTATGGTGTGATAACTGTATTTGTTAATGGTGACATTCTAAGGAGTGGGTTCCAAAGTCCAGCCTCCTCCCAGTCACAAATGGAATCTTTCCAGAACTGGCTTTTTAAGCCACAAATGCCACCCTTGGTATGCTTGTTTTAGAGATGAGGTGTTTGCACACTCCGCCTGAGGGTGGGCCGCCAGCCAGGGGCGGACTCCTCCTGAGGCGGCACAGCCTTCACCAGCGTCCTGCTCAGGCCACTGAGGCGAAGTTGGGACATGCTCCCCTGTGCATTCAAATGTGGAAGAACCTTTTACCAACATGGAAGCAGAGTATTCCCTCATTTTCTGAGATGAACATAATTCAAACCTGAAAGCAGAGGCGTATGGTTCCTGAGTTAAAAACCAGACGGCTCTAGTTCTAGAATGTTTATTTTGAGACGTAGTCTTGCTCTGTTGATCGGGCTGGAGTGCAGTGACGTGATCTCAGCTCACTGCAACCTCTGCCTCCCAGGTTCAAGCGATTCTCCCACCTCAGCCTCCTGAGTAGCTGGGATGACAGGCTTGTGCCACTGTGCCCAGCTAGTTTTTGTGCTTTTAGTTGAGATGAGGTTTTTCCATGTTGGCCAGGCTGGTTTCAACCTCCTTACCTCAGGTGATCTGCCCGCCTCAGCCTCCCAAAGCTCTGGGATTACAGGCATGGGCAACCACGCCCAGCCTAGATTGTTTGTTTTACTTGGCTTATTCATACATATTTTCCTGTGGTCTTTTTGTTTCCCCTTCTTAGAATTTCTTCCCTCCCTCATTCCTTTCATGCTGCATCAAGGGAGGGGTGGTGGAAGAAGAAGGGGGCTTGCCCTTGTCTTTCTCGTGCAGTGGGAGGGAATGTAGGGCTGGCTTCCTGGGTGTGCGTCCTGCAGGATGCCGAGGCCCTGCGGTGTCAACGCCCCGCGCTTGGTTTGATTCTCTGTTGTCACCAAGGTGAAATTCTCAGTCATTGTTGAACATGGGCTCTGCATTTTCATTTTGCACTGGACTGGGCTCCTATGCAAGTTATATAGCCTCTGAGGAGGTATTGGGCCTGAGAACATACAAAACATTGTCCAGTGACTCGATGCAAATTTCAGCTACACAAGCAGGCTTCTTTCACTTGCTTATGAGCGGGGCCTGTGAGTCCCTGAGTCTGGTTGCCTCTGGGACACTTTTCCCAAGAAGCCTGGGGCAGCGTGAGATTCCCACATTGACCAGCGTCGTGCTGACGAATTTGTGTTTTCTGGTGCCCCCTACAGGACCACTTGTCTTACTTCCACTTTGTGGGGCGGATCATGGGGCTGGCTGTGTTCCATGGGCACTACATCAACGGGGGCTTCACAGTGCCCTTCTATAAGCAGCTCCTGGGGAAGCCCATCCAGCTCTCGGATCTGGAATCCGTGGACCCGGAGCTGCATAAGAGCCTGGTGTGGATCCTGTAAGTATTGACTGATGGTGCACAGTCACCTGGTGTGGGGCACACCACCGCCTCTGTTGTCTGCACGCATGCGTGTGCATGTGTGTATTTTGGGGATGGGTGTGAAATTGAAAAGGAGACATGAAGAAGCCATTGTATTATATAACCTGAAACAAAAAAGGAGGTTCTTTGGGAGGCCAGGGTGGGCAGATTGCTTGAGCCCAGGAGTTTGCGACCAGCCTGGGCAACATCGTGAGACCCCACTACTGCAATAAATACAAACAAACACCAGATCTAGCAAAAAAATACTCAGTTGCCTTATTTTCCTTGTGATGTTGGGCCAGCTTCTCTTCAGGGACTAGATTCTTTCGTTTCCTTCAATTATGAAGGTAAGATCACGAACATTAACAGGCTACTCCCCAGGCCTGGTGTGGGGGGTGTGTGACACTCACGGGTGTCTCCAGTTAACCTACACAGCGGCCAAGCCTGTTTCAAAACAAACTGAACATTTAGGTACCTCTGCTTTAGAATTATTCTAGACATTCTGTTAAGGGCAGCTGGCAATGACAAGATGAACTGTGAGCGTCACGGGTCTGGCGGATTTCATGGGGATGAGAGATCAGGCTCTGCTCTGGCAGACGGAATGTGGATGAGTTGGAGTTGGGGCCTCCTGGTTATGTCCTGTGTTCCAATTTGAAGAGGGGACTCCGGGGACCGGGTAGAAAATCTTCCACTCAGCGTGCTGGCTCGTTGCCTGTTATCCCAGCACTTTGGGAGGCCGAGGTGGGCGGGTCACTTGCCCTTTCACTTGACATCAGGAGTTCGAGACCAGCCTGGCCAACATGGTGAAACCCTATGTCTACTAAAAACACACACAAAAAAAGCCGGGTGTGGCATGTGCCTGTAGTCCCAGCTACTTGGGAGGCTGAGGCAGGAGAACTGCTTGAACCCAGGAGGCAGAGGTTGCAGTGAGTCTGGATGACAACGTGAGTCTCTGTCTCAAAAAAAAAAAAAAAAAAAAAAAAAATCTTCCACTCTGCCTACGGCTCAAAAACCATAGCAGATTCAAGTGCTAATTTTCACTTTTAAGTGCTTTTGCATTTGAACTGATGTGTTTGGAAAGGCCGGCTCTAAGGGGAGAACCGTATTTTCTTGGCGTGGCTTCATCTCCAGGTCAATTTCCTGCCTGCCTTCTATGCTGCCCGCCTTCTATGAGTAAGGAAGCCAGGAGTCGGGGACATCTGGAACCAGAGCTGTGGTCTCTGGGTCCTCCCAGCACCAGTCGCTGTGCGGCCCCCATATGGGTTCCGTGTCCGCCTGCGGCTGTCCTCTCTTGCAGCCCGGGTCTGGGAGTCCTAAACACCGTTTCTCTGTCTACCCGATGGCCCTACTTGATGTTCCTTTCATCGGCACGTGGTGGCTGAGCTCTAACCGACGTCACCTTCTGTCTTACTTCAACAGAGAGAATGACATCACACCGGTGCTGGACCACACCTTCTGCGTGGAACACAACGCCTTCGGGCGGATTCTGCAGCATGAACTGAAACCCAATGGCAGAAACGTGCCTGTCACAGAGGAGAACAAGAAAGAATATGTCAGGTAAGTCGCCTGGGGGCACAGCCAGGTCCCTGGGGCGGCTGAGTTTGCATTCAGTTGTTGTAGCTCATTCGTTGTGTGAGGCCTGTGTGTCCCTGATGGCTGGCACTTGTGATCAGATCACAGGAACAGAGGTGACTTTCAGAAACTGACAGCTCAGCAGCCACATCAGGGATCTGCTTTGAGTGGTCCTGATGGGGCCAGGCCTGGCCTGAGGGACAGACACCACGTGGGGAAGGACTTTCAAGTGACCACCTAATTCTGGCTGCAAAGGGTAGGGGGCAAGGAAAGAGCAGCTGCTTGGAGGGTCTCGTGATCAGTCCAAGGAAGCCACTCTGTCAGTCTTTTCCACCTCTAAGTTGAGGCAAATCCATGTTCAGGCCTAGGCACTGGCAACTGAGAAATGCGTGGGCATGGCTGTGTGCCTGGCCGTCCTGCGCTGTCCTTTCAAATGCACTTTTAAACGTTTTTAAATTTTAAATTTGATACGGGGACTTGCCGTGCTGCCAGGCTGGTCCCGGACCCTTGGCCTAAAGCAGTCCTCTTGCTTTGGCCTCCCAAGGGGTTGAGATTACAGGTGTGAGCCACCATGCCTGGCCAGAACGTGCTTTCAAATTACAGCAATTGATATGAGAAGTTGGGTTCAATCCTACTGTTTTCAGTAGCGAACCAGAATGAATCAGGGCACATGCTGAGTCATTTTTAACATGACGCCAAGGTTTGGTACTACTAGCTGGTAGGGTTTTTGTGTGTCTTGGTGGGGAGATCTAGAGGGCCCCCAATACGTTCCCATGTTTGTCAGACTGTGATATCAGAACCTGCTCATGGGCCGGGTGTGGTGACTCACGCCTGTAATCTCAGCACTTTGGGAGGCCCAGGCGGGCAGATCACCTGAGGTCAGAAGCTCGAGACCAGCCTGGCCAACATAGTGAAACCCCATTTCTACTAAAAATATAAAAATTAGCCAGGCATGGTGGCAGGTGCCTGTAAGCCCAGCTACTAGGTAGGGGGAGGTGGAAGAAACTGCTTGAACCCAGGAGGCGGAGGTTGCAGTGAGCCAGGACTGCGCCACTGTACTCCAGCATGGGCGAAGTGAGACTGTCTCAAAAACAAAACAAAACAAAACAAAACAAAACAAAACAAAACCTGCCTATGGAGGAAAATCCACTTGGTGTCGCATCCAACTTGTGAGTTTTTCTTCCAGGTTGTATGTAAATTGGAGGTTTATGAGAGGAATTGAAGCCCAGTTCTTAGCTCTGCAGAAGGGGTTCAATGAACTCATCCCTCAACACTTGCTGAAGCCCTTTGACCAGAAGGAACTGGAGGTACGTGCCTGCTGTGCGGAGTCCACCCAGGGCACTCAGGGTTCCCCTGTGGCTGGCGTCTGGCTGTTTCAAATCCTTGATGCAGGGTGTGGCACGCGCTGTTTTCTAAAAAGCCCAGGAGCTGTTGGGGTTCCCAGAATAGAGTCAGCTGGAGCAAGAGTGGGGAGTAGAGGGTGTTTATATCAGCTGGTAACCAGTGAGATGTCTGTGTGGTGGTCGGAAATGTGAATAATTCCCGGGACATTGTTCAAGGTGGTTGTGGCTTCTCTTGTTTTCAGGATCTCTAGCAGGGAGATCATGTGGCCCTCTCCTTTCCTGGGAGAACCAGGTTCTCCCACAACAACTTACTGCCTTTTATTCTGGCTGTGACTAGACCAAGAACAAGGGGATACAGTCCTCTCCAGTCCTGCTCATGCGCTTGAACACAGTGACTCATTCATCCCTTACCGTCTCTGGTGTGAAACAGCTCAAGCCTTGTAGATTGTTCTCCAAGTCTTTCTACTGCCAGTGAGGAGAGCCTGGGAGCCAAGAGCTTGGATGGGGCAGTAGTTCTGGGGTGAACTTTTGTGTCTTTTTTTTTTTAAAGACAGAATCTTGGCCGAGCGCGGTGGCTCACGCCTGTAATCCCAGCACTTTGGGAGGCCGAGGCGGGTGGATCA
>PVKV010019650.1:0-41735 GCA_004027835.1 Alouatta palliata | reverse complement strand
CTCACTCATAGGCAGGTGTTGAACAATGAGAAGACATGGACACAGGGAGGGGAGCATCATACACTGGGGTCTGTCAGGGGGAAATAGGGGAGGGACAGCGGGGAGTGGGGAGTTGGGGAGAGATAGCATGGGGAGAAATGCCAGATACAGGTGATGGGGGGGAAGGCAGCAAATCACACTGCCATGTGTGTACTTATGCAACAATCTTGCATGTTCTTCACAGGTACCCCAAAACCTAAAATGCAATAAAAAAAAGAAAACAAAATTTAGATCCTATCAAATTAAAAAAATGTTATGCTACTTTATATTCCTATCTATACTTGTTCACCCCTCTCTTGGCAATAATCTTACCAGTCTTTTAAAATTGCTGATTTTATGGATAAAAAAACAGTATACATATAGCATAAATTTGTTCTCATGAATTTTAAGTGAGGTGGGGAAATTGTTTTATATTTATTGACCATGTATATATATTTTTTTCTTTAAAAGCCCTGTTCATATCTTGTGCTCACTTTTACTCCTTATCTGGTGGTTATTATTTTTAAGAGCTTTTTCCATATTAAAGAAATTAATCCTTTGATTATGAACTTTGAATATTTTCTAACTAGTCATTTGTCTTTTGACTTTGTTTGTGTATGTATGCTTTGCCATGTTTAGCTTTTTTTTTTTTTTGCGGCAAAGTCTTGCTCTTTTGGCCAGGCTGGAGTGCAGTGGCATGATCTTGGCTCACTGCAACCTCCGCCTCCCAGATTCAAGCGATTCTCCTGCCTCAGCCTCCAGAGTAGCTGGGACTGCAAGCATGCACCACCACATCCGGCTAATTTTTGTGTTATTATTATTATTTTTTAGTAGAAACGGGGTTTCACCATGTTGGCCAGGCTGGTCTCAAACTCCTGACCTCATGATCCACCCACCTCGGCCTCCCAAAGTGCTGGGATTATAAGCATGAGCCACTGTGCCCAGCCTTTTGTATTTTTAGTAGAAAAGGGGTTTCACCATGTTGGCCAGGCTGGTCTTGAACTCCTCACCTCAAGTGATCCACCCACCTCAGCCTCACAAAGTGCTGGGATTACAGGCATCAGCCACCACACCTGGCTGCTTATAGGTTGTTTTGTCATGCTTAGAAATCATCCAAGATTATGAAAAAAGAAAACTTTTTTACTTCTTTGGTGTTTTATGTTGAAATATTTGATGCATGTGAAATTTATTTTTGAATGATGAATGATATGGAGATTTGATTTTCTCGTTTTCCAAAATGGCTAGCTAGTTGTTTCAACATTATCTATTAAATCTCTTTTTCTGTAGGAATGTATAGTAATCCACGTGTCTAGCTCAGATTCCATTTTTCTGGAGTAGTGCAGACATGTGACTAGTTGAGAACTTTGTTTTTGTGGTCAGTGGAGCCATAGACAGTTACGGATGGATTGTACAGTCTTATCTTTCCTTTTATTATTAAGATTGAAAAATGATTGACTCTTTCAAGAAATACTCATAAGCCCAACCATACTATGGACGTAAAAGTGATTTTTCAAGTGACTCGTATCGCTTTGTGGAGAACAAAGTGAAGCTGGAATGTAGGTATTCTAAGTCACGGTCAATGAGGCTTTTTTGGAAAACAGTCAGGATTTAAAAATGAGTTTGAATTTCTAGGCAGTAGAAGTCTTCCAGTCAGTGCCTACACGTTAGGTAATTCTGTACTTCCCGCAAGTAGATGAAGAAAACATTTGTTAAAAGAACTGCAGCTTGAAAATTGGTTATTAGTCACTGCTTAGTATTCCTTAGTCATCTTTTGGAATGTAATCACGTAAGTTGGCCGGCCTTTTTTTTTTTTCTTTTGATGCTGCATGAGTAGGGGTCAGAAGACAAGGATTTCTTTAGGCTCATAAGTTACTTATTGGCCATGTGAGAGTGTGCAAGATGTTTAATTTCTTTGAATCTTCGTTTCTTTATTTTAAAAACAGAAATGAGGCCAAATATGGTGGCTCACGCCTTATAATCCAAGCACTTTGGGAGTGGAAAGGATTGCTTTCTAGGAGCACTGAGGTGGAAGGATTGCTTGAGACCGGGAGTTCAAGACCAGTCTGGGCAACATAGCAAGACCCCATCTCTAAAAAAAAAAAAAAAAAAAAAAAAGGCCGGGCGCGGTGGGTCACGCCTGTAATCCCAGCACTTTGGGAGGCCGAGGCGGGTGGATCACGAGGTCAAGAGATTGAGACCATCCTGGTCAACATGGTGAAACCCTGTCTCTACTAAAAAAATATATAAAAATTAGCTGGGCATGGTGGCACGTGCCTGTCATCCCAGCTACTCGGGAGGCTGAGGCAGGAGAATTGCTTGAACCCAGGAGGTGGAGGTTGCGGTGAGCCGAGATCACGCCATTGCACTCCAGCCTGGGTAACAAGAGCGAAACTCCGTCTCAAAAAAAAAAAAAAAAAATTAGCTGAGCATGGTAACATGTTCCTATAGCCCAAGCTACTCAAGAGGCTGAGGTGGGAGGATTGCTTGAGCCCAGGAGTTAAAGGTTGCATTGTGCTGGGATTGCACCACTGCACTCCAGCCTGGGTTACAGAGCAAGACTATATGTTAAAATTTGTAGCAGGTTTAAGAAGGATGGGGATTTAGAAATTTGGAGGCCATAATGTCTTCAGGGAGAGAAGAGTTGCAAAAATGGGTGGAAACTATTGGCTAGCAAGAAAGCAAAGATAAGAAGTGTAAATTTCTTTCTTTGAACATTTTATATTAGAAGGAAAAGTACAGCATGTCATGAGGGTTAAAGTCATCATTCAAAAGGAAGGTTTTTTAAAAAAATATTGTTTCTCAAATTTCAGTTATTTTGCCATTATGTTACTATTACATTATATTACTATGTAACTTTAAAAATTTACTTAAAAAATTTATTCTCAACCTAAATAATAAATTGTTAAATAATAGATTTGATGTTCAGTTACTTATTTAAAACAAATTAAATATGTAATACTTGATAAGAGTAGAACCACAGATTTTATTTTCAGTACCATTGATGACATCCATATCATAATTTCTAAAACATGATTTCTAAAGAACAAATTGTCTCTGAATGTAACTGTGGGCAATATACTTGACTCAGTGGGTCAAACTTTTTGAATGGGGAAAGATCAAGACAATAATAGTTTGAAGGGTTAGTCTTGAAGAAGAGATGGACTACTCTTGCCTCTGACACAGGAATGTTGGAGAAGAGGATGAAAGACAGCGAAAATTAAGAAATGTAGAAGACATTTAAGGTTTCCAAAACTAAACAACTAAAAGTTGCTTGGTGGGGCTGGGACTTGAAAATGGAAAAAGTTTTGGACTACTTCTGTGAGGAATGTCACAGAAATTCATCAAGAGGCAAAGACAAAGATTGCATATTTTCATTGCAGGCCTACTTGAGGCTTAACAGCAGCAGTTTAGAATGGCCCCATTTTCCTAATTTTTTCTACAGCACATGGCAATTTGGAATCAGAAGGCAAATAGCAGATAATATCTGGAGTCGGTGGCATGGTGGATCCAGGAAATTGGTGGTGGTGATAAGGGACAGATAGAAATAATGACAGAGGGTTAGTAAGTCTGTGCTGGTTAAGAAAACTGGAAAACCAAAACAATGACTTCTGTCAGAAGAGAAACTGTCTCTTTCCCTGTGTTTCTCTTTAGCGATGAACCATTCCCTAGAAATTCCCCAACAGACTTTTTATGTCTCATTGGCCAGAGTTAGATTACAAGTTAGGCTAGCTATCTGCCTTTTGCTTCTTCAGTCTTTTCTACCCTACTTTGTTCCCTGGGAGACTGACCTTAAGAACTACAACAATAGTGTCCTATGCCCTGTGTGGCTCTAGTAGGATTTGGCCAGTGATGTTTTCAGGAGATCTAAGAGCAGAGAGTAAGGTGGGTGTGTTTGTAATTAAGGTTCTCTCCCTGGTAGGTTCCCTGGTAGGTAACCATCGCTCCTTTCTAACATTTCTCTCTAAGGAGGTCTCTCTGGGTTCTGCTAACCATTTCCCTCATTTGCCCTTTCTGGCCTCAGGATGGTAACAGCTTTCCTGATGTTTATTCATAGGCTAGAATTCCACACCATCCTTACCATTCTTTGTTGCTTTTCTTTAGCTCTGACCACACACTTACAAAAGGGACCTCTTTAAATTTTTCTCAGTCAATAAGCTTGAGTGGATCCTCTCTTTGCTGCCTGATATTCATGCCCATTCTTAAATCAATTTCTGGCAAGGGCAATGACATGTCCTTATTTGAGAAGCAACCATTAGTGTTCACCATAGCTATGTTACATTATAAAAAATAATGTGTATGTACTTGTCCGTTTTATTTGCCAACCAGATTTACAGTAAACTTGGCCATCTAGAACAAAGTTGGCAGACGTGGCCATGTTCATTTGCTTGTGTTTGTAGCGCTTTCTCATGCTACAGCAGTAGAGTTGGGTAGTTTTTATATAGTTGCAGACTGTACTTCTCAGTACAGAAAGCTTTCTGACCCATAATCTAGTATTACATTGTTCAATGTGGTCGCCACTACAAGTATACTGTTTCATATAGTCTGGTTGAGCACTTGAAATGTGGCCAGTCTGAACTGAGAAACACTATAGTTGTAATATGTCAGATTTCAGACTTACTTGCACCTGTTTCTTTTTACTTTTTAATGTGGCTCCTAAAAATTTAAAAATTACACAGTGATTCACATTATATGTTTATAGGACAGCACTGATCAAGGATGTAACTGGTGGCCTAGAAAGTAAGTATCTACTTCCCTTAGGCAAAAAGCCTGTTAAATACAATACTGTAAAGAAAAGAGATCGTGGCATTAAGAGGCATCTGACAGAGCTTCAGGCCTCAGAAAAATCCAGCAAGCCTCATGCTTCATTCCTTTGCCTGGGATAATGTTTCTAGCATATGTTCACCATTATTTTTCTTTATTGTTTGAGACTCAGTTCAAATATTGACTTCTTCTGCAAAAGCCTCCTACACCCCTCATTCTTCCACAGCACTTCTCTGTATTGTCCTTTTCTCTATTGGCAGTTTTCTCTTGAGATCCTAAAGGGAGGGTTTGCTGTGCATGTATTGGGTCCTCAGAGGGCTTTTACTTAATGTGTGAGTGTATACATTGAATCAATTAGTTGCCAAATTTAACAAGCCTGGTTATTTGTCTGTTTTCTTCTGTGTAACTTTGGCAGTAGACTGAATGTAGTAATAGAAGTATAGGATTGTGAGGCAAAACAATGTGTAAGCAGCTCCCTGGGGCTGTGGAGTGGGGCCTGGTTGCTCTCCACATTTCTGTTTTTGCTAAAGGTATTACTATAATAGTATAGTACAACAAGGATCACTCTTTCTTGTACTGAAGATTATGTAGGGTAAAGTATATTTTTGTTTTATTTATTTTTTTGTAGAGATTGAGGGGGTCTTGCTTTGTTGCTCAGGCTGGTCTCAAACTCCTGGCTTCAAGTGACCCTCCTGTCTTGGCCTCACAAGGTGCTAGGATATATAATAGGCGTGAGCCAGCATGCCAGAGTCTGGTGGTCTTTTTTCTTTTTCTTTTTATAAGGTGGCAAAGCATGTCATAATTTTACAAAAATTTTCACCAAAACTGGTTAAAATAAGATTTTTGACATGCCAAGGAATACAATTTAAACATTCCTATTAAATGTAGTAGATTTTAAAAGAGGTAGCATTTGTTCATGAAGATAAATATTACAAGCCTGAGCTTTTTAGAAATCAGAACGTTAGGGGAAAAAATGTTGAATAGTTTTCCTTATGGACTTATGTGGGGTTCTGTTAAGTTTCAGGTAGCAAATAACTGACTCCCAGTGTTATCGGTCAGTGTATTACTAGAGGTAGGCAAATAATTCAGAAATTACATCACCCTCAGTCCTGGCTTATCATTGTTTCAGGGTCAGTGTTTTAGAGATTGAGAAGCCTTGAGTTGAGTGCTTGTAAATAGTTCTTCAAATCATTAGATGTGAGTGGGCTCATCCCTGTAATCCCAACAGTTTCAGAGGCCAAGGCATGAGGATTGCCAGAGGCCAGGAGTTCAAGACTAGCCTGGGCAACGTAGCAAGGCTCTGCCTTTACAATTTTTTTTTTCTGAATTAAATGGGTGTGGTGGCATGTGAGTGTGGTGGCATGTACCTGTAGTCCTAGCTACTTGGGAGGCTGAGGTGGGAGGATCCCTTGAGTCCAGGAGTTTCAGGCCACAGTGAGCTATGATCATGCCACAGCTGCTGCTCCCTAGCCTGGGCAATAAAGTGAGAACCTGTCTCAAAAAAAGAAAAAAAAAAAGCAATGGATATTAGATATTAGCTTTTAGGCATTCTTTTGGCTTTTTTGACATCTAATTTTTAAATTTTGAATTTTAGAAGGTTAAGAATTTCTTTGGAATATTGTATGAAGAGTTATTTTGAAGATGAAGGAAAATGAATCGGCTTTTTAAAATATATTTTTCTTCCACTTACTTAACTTCAGAGTTAAGTAAGTGCGGGCTTCAGAGACTCTTGGAACAAAAACTTTTTTCTCACTTTCCAGTCCCTGCATCTCAAAGCCAGTTTGTAATGATGGCTGTCATGTTATTTATGGATAGGCAGATTCTTTTTGGAAGGGGCGCACGTAGTGAGAATTAATCTTTTACAGTCTTCTTACCAATCACCCCCCATCCCCACCCCATGGTAGCTGAATTAGTTGAAGGGAAGAAGTTTCTGTCTTTTATTTGTGAAATAAATAGTTTATTTATGAAGCCATGGTCTGGTCATGGAACTAGATTAAAAATATTTTCATACAACTTATAGAAAAATCAAATGGGCTTTTGTCTTACCCTTGTATTTCCTAATCAGTTACCAATTTGTGAGTATCTTAAATTAATCCTCTGCTTTCCATTCTCCTTGCCATTTACAACATCACTTTTTGTCTGGATTTATTGCATTTCTCTGTTCTGTGATCCTTTCCATCTTCCAGTATCAGCTCAGTATTTTCCTGCATAAAATTCTTACTTTTCTCAAAGCCCTTGTTATTATATGACCTAGCCTTTTCCCAGTCATCAACTCTGCCACTGTCGACAACTGAAGATACTCTACTGTCTCCTGGCTTTCACTGATGTTAAGTCAGGCACACGTTGTAATTGCAGTACTTGTGCAGTCGACATTTTTCTGGGTACTTTTATCCATTTATTTATTTATTTATTTATTTACCTCTGCGTCAGACAGTTTCACTGTGATTTATCTAAGTAGATGGTTTATCCTACTTGAAATTCTTTGACTTTATCCTAGAATTTGTGTCTTTCAACAGTTCTGGACAATTCTCAACTATAATCACCTGAAATATTGTCTCTCCTTATAGAGATCTGATTAGATGCATTTTGTATCTTCTCATTCTCCGTGTCTTTTTTCCAAGTGACATACTGTGAAAAGATACAGTCTGAATGTCCAATAGAAGAGTAAATTATATTTCTACCATAAAAACAGAGTAATAGGGCAATAAAAATAATATAAAAGAATATGTATGGAATACCAGTAAGTGGGGAAAACAAAACAAAAAAAGAATATGTAATGACAGGGAAAAATGTTTACAATATATTAAGTGAAAAAAGCCGGTTATAAAGCAGTATGTGTGTGAGTTTGTTTTTATGTTTTTGTGGTTTGTTTTTAAGGGAAGGGGTTATTAAGCTTAAATTACCCCAAATATGCCTCTCAAGTTCACTTTGGCAAAGTAAATATTTCTGTTCACTGTATTTTTTTTCCTGGGAAATTACTTTTATAAAATTGAATGGGTTTTAGTCTTTCTTTTTAGGCAAAATATACAATAGTAATTGTTAATGCTGAAATAAAAATACTTAAGCTATTACCATGTACAGTAAATGAGAAAACACAAATTCTCATTTGCTTTTAATTTTTTATTTTTAGAAGTAGAGACGGGGTTCCACTATGTTGGTCAGGCTGTTCTTGAACTCCTGACCTCATGATCCGACCGCATAGGCCTCCCAGAGTGCTGAGATTACAGGCGTGAGCCACCGCACCAGGCCACAAATTCTCATTTTTAAACATTCAGCTGCTAAATGATAGGAGAGTTCATTATCATAGGTTTTTTTGTTTTAATGATGATAGCAAACTAGATGTTGTAGTTTTTTTGTTTGACACTTTTCAGCATTTATTCCGATCTGTTTTGTTTGCTTATCTGTGTAGGTCTGTGCACATAATGATGTCTAATGTTTCTTGGTTCCCATAATATAACAGAAAACTTGACACTTTATTAAAAACATAGAATAAAGATAATATCTCATTATTCACAACCTCATTTGTGAATAATGGCAGATTGCATTCAAAATTAACTCTACCCTGGGCCAGGCATGGCAACTCATGCCTATAATCTCAGCATTTTGGGAGGCTGAGGCAGGATTGCTTGAGGCCAGGAGTTCAAGTCAGACCAGCCAGGGCAAATCACTTAAAAAGAAATTAGCTGGGTGTATTGACACACACCTGTTGTCCTAGCGAGTGGGGAGGCTGATTCAGGAGGATCACTTGAGTTCAGGTGTTAGAGGATGCAGTGAGCAGTGATTGTGCCACCGCACTCCAACCTGGGTGACAGAGCGAGATTTTGTCTCAAAAAGAAATCCAAAAAACTCTGCCCATATTTTATTAAAAGGGTAGACATCAATTAATCCAACTGGTTTAAAATTATAATAGTACTGTGATTCTGTGTAAAAATAAGAAACTGTCTATAAGTCTGTGAAAATAATAAAGCTCAGTATGTACCACATGCAGGAGTTACACAGAACAGCACATTCTCATAAAAAATACTGTCAAACTTTTCAGCCGAGCGCAGTGGCTCATGACTGTAATCCCAGCACTTTGGTAGGCTGAGGCAGGCAGATCCCAAGGTCAGGAGTTGGAGACCAGCCTGGCCAATATGGTGAAACTCAGTCTCTACTAAAAATACAAAAAAATTAGTTGGGTGGGGTGGCGCATGCCTGTAATACCAACCTGGGAGGCTGAGGCAGGAAAATTACTTGAACCCTGGAGGTGGAGGTTGCAGTGAGCCGAGATCACGCCGCTGCACTCTAACCTGGGCGACAAAGCAAGACTCCGTCTCAATAAAAAAAAGAAAAAAAAAAAGGCTGAGAGTGGAGGCTCACGCCTGTAATCCCAGCATTTTGGGAGGCCAAGGCAGGCAGATCACCTGAGGTCAGGAGTTCAAGACCAGCCTGGTCAACGGGGCGAAACCCCATCTCTACTAAAAAATGGAAAAATTAGCTGGGTGCGGTGGCATGCGCCTGTAATCCCAGCTACTTGGGAGGCTGAGGCAGGAGAATCGCTTGAACCCGGGAGGTGGAGGTTGCAGTGAGCCGAGATTGCGCCATTGCACTCCAGCCTGGGAGACAGAGCAAGACTCTGTCTCAAAAAAAAAAGTACTGTCATACCTTTCAAATCCAATTTTTGTTATAAAATTTCAGAAAAGATTCTCAGTCAGAATTAATACCATAGTTAGTCAAGTTAAACACCAGGAAGCTACATTACTGTAACTTGATGTACAGAAAGGAATGTTTCAGAACAGAGAAATTAGAATGAAATGAATTTTGGAATATTTTTAGCATCACTTCCCAAAAACCCTGTACCCATTAGCAGTTATTCCCTTTTGCCATGATGCCTCACTCCAGTCTCTAGGCAACCACCAGCATTTTGTCTGTCTCAGCAGAGTTATCTATTCTGGACATTGCCGTGTAAATAGGATCATACAATATGTAGTCTTTTGTGACTTCCTCTTTTCACTTCGAAAATGTTTATGTTTCACCCATATTATAGCATGTATCAGTATTTCTTTTGGTTTATTGTTAAACAATCCATTTTATGGATATACTACACTTTATTAATTTGCTTATCAGTTGATGGGTATTTGTTTCCACTTTCTGTTATGACTAATGCTGCTGTAAATGTTATTCATATACAAGTTTTTGAGAGGGTATGTTTTTATTTCTTTTGCGTCTATACCTCGGAATGGAATTACTAGATCATGTGTTAGCTCTTCATTTAATCTGTCGAGGAACTTCCAGACTGTTTTTCTTCTTTTCTTTCTTTCTTTCTTTTTTTTTTTTTTGAGACAGATGTTGCTCTGTCACCCAGGCTGGAGTGCGATGGCACGATCTCAGCTCACTGCAACCTCCAGCTCCTGGGTTCAAGCGATTCTTATGCCTCAGCCTCCCGAGTAGCTGGGCCTACAGGCACATGCCACCACGCCTGGCTAACTTTTGTATTTTTAGTAGAGACAGTGTTTCACCATATTGGCCAGGCTGGTCTTGAATTCCTGACCTCGTGGTCTGCCCACCTCGGCCTCCCAAAGTGCTGGGATTACAGGCCAGATGGTTTTTCAAAGCCCTGCACCATTTAACATTCCCACTAGCAATGTCCCGGATAGTTTAAATTTCTCTGCATTCAAGCCAACACTTGTTGTTTGTGTTTTTGATTATAGCCATCCTAGTGGATGTGAAATGATATCTCATTGTTTTGATTTGCATTTTCCTGATGACCAGTGATGTTGAATGTCTTTTCATGTGGTGATTAGGCTTTTTTTTTTTTTTTCCTTTTTTAACAATTTTTTTTTCTTTTTTTTAAAGATGGGGTTTCACCATATTGGTCAGGCTGGTCTTGAACTTGTGACCTCAGGTGATCCGCCCACCTCAGCCTCCCAAAGTGCTGGGATTACAGGCATGAGCCACCGTGCCCGGCAGGCATTTTTTTTTAAGGTGAATATCTGTTCCGTGACTTTGCCTGTGTTTTAATTGGACTATTTGTCTTTTTATTTTTTATCTTATTTTACTTTTTTTTTGAGACAGTCTTGGTATGTTGCCCAGGTTAGAGTGCAGTGGCACATTCTTGGCTCACTGCAACTTCGGCCTCATAGGTTCAAGATCCTCTCACCTTAGCCTCTCAAGTAGCTGAGACTATAGGTGCGTATCCCCACACCCAGCTAATTTTTGTATTTTTAGTAGAGAAGGGATAAAATGTTAGCCATTCTCATTTACCAAAATTCTTTTTTTTTTTTTTTTTGAGACGGAGTCCCGCTCTGTCACCCAGGCTGGGGGGCAGTGGCACAATGTTGGCTCACTGCAACCTCTGCCTCCTGGGTTAAAGCGCTTCTCCTGCCTCAGCCTCCTGAGTAGCTGGGATTACAGGTGCATGCCACCATGCCTGGCTAATTTTTGTGTTTTTACTAGAGATAGGGTTTCACTACGTTAGTCAGGCTTGTCTTGAACTCCTGACCTTGTGATCCGCCCGCCTCACCTCAAAGTTCTGGGATGACAGGTGTGAGCCACCATGTCCGGCCCCTGATTTTTTTATCCTAAAAGTACCAATTCCAGTATTTTTAATTTTTCAGATCTGCATCTTTTGGCTTTGTTTCTGCTGTTTCCCATTTATTCTGCCTACTTTCCTGGTATGTTTTATGAAATTTGACTACGAGCTTCTCCTTTTTATGGAGCTTTATCTGTTGGAATTCTGTATGGCTTTGATTGATACTGTAATCTTTCAGGGAGGAATTGCATTTGTGTCTGCCAATAGCCCGGAGACCCAGCTTGGGTTTGCTTTAGAACATATTTATCTCAGATTTTTCAGACCACATAGTGTGAGTTTAGATTGCAGACTTCAGTGAGGGGGTTATGAGTTCTTGGGGCAAGTTTTCTCTCTCTGAACAGCATCAAGTGAAGACAGACATATTTCCTTCTGTTGTGGTTTCTTTCTTATCCACTGAGGTTGCAGCCTTATGTGTGGTCCCTAGCTTTATGTGGCAGTATCCTGTTAGACTTCCCATTTTTGGCAGGCCCTAGACTTTGCCATTCTATAAAGTATTGTCCTCTGTGTACTATTCTGCAAAAATACTGTACCCTGTGTTGCTGTCCGTGTAGAAGCGCAAGATTTCTAGGATTTAGGGAGAATCCTTACATTTCTCTCATGTCCCCTAGGGTTCTAGTTTCATTCTCTTTTTTGCCTCTGTGGATTTGTACTAGCTTAGCGATAAGTTTTAATCGTTTTTCGGTTTTTAATTATTTTACCCAGCATCTTAGTAGTCTCAATTGTAGAATCAGTTCAGGGAATATAATTTCTCATGCTGTCAGAATCGGATCTATAGCATTGCATAATTAACATGGTTGTAATTACTGTGTGTACATTTACTAGTTTTGTTCTTAGTATTTTCATGTATAAATTTCCTTCTGGTTATTTTGACCATGCTGTCATGTTTTGTGGTTGTACCATAGTTTATGCAGTTATCTTTGTATTTGTTTGTTTTCAACTTCATGATTTAAATAGTGCTACTAGGGAGATGTATCCATCAACTTAAAAGTCATGTGTTTTTCTTCCCGTAGGTCGAATTGACATAAAACAGTTGATAGCAAAGAAGATACAGTTGACAGCAGAGGCAGAGGCAAGTAATTCCCTCTTCTAGAAACAAACATGTAGAGTTTTCGAGTTTTGTTTGGCAACATTTTTAATGCTAAATTGCTCAGATAATTATTTAAGCACTTCATCAGTTGTCTTTATCCTGTGGAACAAGAAAATAAGATCTGCCGACTTGGATCCTGCGTAAGGATCCAGCTTGCCTTTTTCTCTCCCATCTCATCTATCACTGGCATTTTCTGGCTGTTACCAGCAAATCTTGGTTTTAGTGACCCATGTTAATAGTTAATAGAGTTGAATGTCTGTATGAGTGCTTTGTGAAAGTAGCTATCATGGTTCATAGTAAATAGCAGCCCTCCAGTAAATGTTGAATCTGAATCTAGAAGTAGATTTCCTGTCAAGGAAGTAGAAATAACAACTCAAAAAAAAAAAATCATGGAATCATTTCAAGTGGGGATAAATAGTTCCACAAACCAGAATTCTTCAGTACCCTCAGGAAATTGTGGAGAGCGAAGAATAACTTTAAAAAAATTATAATTCGATACCTGGGTGTAAGTTGACTTTAAATCCAAAGCAAATTCCTATTTTCCCAAGGAGAAGATCACTTCCAAAATTTATTGGCCAGTTTGACTATATAAACATCCAGTGATGATGAAATAGCCCTGTTTTATTTATTTAGTTACATGCATATAAGCATGTACATATGCATTTATAGAATAATCTAGATTTAGAAATATTTTTATAATCACTTTTCATGAAATTATGTATGCCAGATTATTTATGCTCACTTTGATGTCAGTGCATTTGTTATTATCAGAGCTAGTTTTTCAGTTATCATACAAGGCCAGGGGCATAGTATTTGTACTGTTATCTAACTTGTTGGAAGTCAGTACTGTTTGAGTCCAAGGATGATGCTGTCACAGAAAATTTATTACAAGAACATGTTTGTTTGAGGAGATCTACCCTGCTCTCCTCCCATTGTCCTGTAGATATATTTGTGATGTCTACAATGTAATCCCTTATGGTACTGCTTTATAAAGTGGTGCTGAAAAGATGTATTTACTGCGCTTGAAATTGTGGGTATAGACTCCTAGTTAATAGGGTGTTAAACTTTATTTCTCCTGATTCTGTTAAGTTACTTGTGTAAGCCTCCAGCACTACAGTGATCAAGGTCATTTCTGGTGAATGTCTTTTCCAGTTAGTGCTTTGTTTCTCCATCATAAGAGATTGTTTAAGGATTTGTTATGTAACTTCTTATCTAATGACTAATTTATAATTTTGGCTAAGAAAAGAAAAATATTTAATGTATAAGCACATGCTAGTTTTAGATGTCTATTCTTTCTTGCAAGTTTAGTGATTAAAATAGTTTTTGTTTTTGTGATTTACTTGGGTGTTTCTGACCCTTCTTATTTCTCTAGTCAGGCCGGATACCTACATTTGTCTTTTATTCCTTTTTCAATTCTCCTTTTGTCCTCTTTTGCTCCTCCCCTTCTTATCAAGAACACAAAACCTTATGATGTTCTATTTGTGAGGGAAAGTTTCAAATAGTTGAAAAGTAAGTCTGTCTCTGGTATCATTCCTCTGTTTTAAAGATCTAAAGTGGGAGGAGAACCTTTTCCCATACGGAATCACAAACCCAAAGGGGAAAGGGAGTTCGGAGTGGAAAGTAGAAGTTTTGGGGAAAAGGGGTAGAAAGTGGTGGCGGGAAGAGAGATAGTGGGGGAATGTTTCAAGGATTTAAGTTAAAACTTTTTAAAGAATATTCTACTTGTCTGTTTCGAATATTAATAAAATTATGAAATCCTTTGGCTTGGTCACTTAGGAGGATTAGAAGGAGAGAGTAATGAATGAAGTAAGGGAAAAGATGAAAGAAGGGTGGACCTTGGTTTAGCTCGTATTATGTATTGTGCAAGTGACATAAGGGCTGCAGAGGTGTGCAAGACTTGTTCTCTGATGTTAAGGGAAGCAGTGGCCTGAACGAAGGTAATGGTGTTAGAAAACTTACACCGTACATATTTTAGGGCACTTGATGGGCATCTGTGTCCCTACTGGGGCACAACGGCAAGAAAAAGTTGAAAAATTGAGGCTAGATTAAAAAGCATTTTTTCTTGACTTTTATGCTATCATTCATGTAGCTTTTTCTACCTGAAATTTGCTCATTCAGCCTTCACCAATCAGAATACTATGTACCTTCAAATTCTAGGTCAAATCTTGCTGCTTCTACAGTTTTCTGAATATTGCAGTTTGAAATGATGTCTTCTCTGCTCTGTATTGCTAAGTGCTTAGTTTATACCCCTAATATATATATACTCTGAATGAGTCAACAAATACCATTTGGTGAACCTCAGGTGATTTGACTTAGGAGTTTTTATTCATCAATTGTTTGCTGTCTAATGAGATTGAATGTTTTACCATTGTTTAGTAATTGTAATTTTTTTTTTTGAGATGGAGTCTCGCTCTGTCACCCAGGCTGGAGTGCAGTGGCGTGATCTCGGCTCACTGCAACCTCTGCCTCCACAGTTCAAGTGATTCTCCTGCTTAAGCCTCCCCAGCAGCTGGGATTATAGGCATGTGCCACCATGCCCGGCTAATTTTTATATTTTTAGTAGAAACAGGGTTTCACCATGTTGGACAGACCGGTCTCAAACTCCTGACCTCAAATGATCCACCCACCTCAGCCTCCCAAAGTGCTGGCATTACATGCGTGAGCCACTGTGCCCAGCTAATGGTAATGTTTTTGAACAAGATACAGTAGGACTACTGTTCTGATCAGAAAGTTCAGGATGGCATATAGAGTTTGGAGACAGTCAGAATAGGTAGGGAGCTATATTTTAGTATAAGACTGAGAAACAGATGAGCCAGTAGGAGAAGCGAACTACAGTTAGAGGTCCTCTCACAGGCTAAGCTTTTATACTAGATGTTTTATATATGTAGATAATCTTTTTTTTTTTTCATTTTTTGAGACAAAGTCTCACTCTGTCATCCAGGCTGGAGTTGAAGTGGTGCGATCTTGGCTCACTGAAACCTCTGTCTCCTTGGTTCAAGTGATTCTCCTGCCTCAGCCTCCTGAGTAGCTGGGATTACAGGCATGCGCCACCACGCTCAGCTAATTTTTGTATTTTCAGCAGATACGGGGTTTCACCATGTTAGTCAGGGTGGTCTGGAACTCCTGACCTAGTGATCCACCTGCCTGGGCCTCCCAAAGTGCTGGGATTACAGGTGTGAGCCCCCGTGCCCAGCGTATATACATAATCTTACTTACTTAAATCATCCCATTTATAAGAGATCTCTAGTTGGCCACTTTTTGATAGTTGTTGCTTAGCTTTATTGGTTGACATTTACGAACATGGAAGGACTTGAGATGGTAGATATGTGAACGTTGTTCGGAGCCATGAACTTTGCTTGTTTTTTCACATACTAATTCCTTTTCTCTTGTGGATTTTTACAAATAGTTAAAAAAAAAAATGAAAGTTAGGAATCTTTCTGGTCATTTGTAATTTGGTGTCATGTTCCTCCTAGTTGTCACTTCATTTTTCCTTGATCTTTAAAGTGAGAGCATTGTATTAGTTGTTTCCAAGGTCCCCTTTAGCTCTAAAGATTTATGTCATAATTGTGTAGCTGACTAAAGCTTTTTCAGAATTCACTGTTTGTTATTGTAGTCGATACATCTCACTGGGCAGCTGTTTCAGCTCCACAGAACGAGTTGTCAGGTAAAATACGGTATGTCTAGTCGAATTTGAATTTCAGATAAACAATGAATACTTTTTTAGTAATCACGCAATATTCGAGGCAGACTAAAAAGCTGTTTGTTGATATGAAATTTAAATTTGACTGAGTGTCCTGTATTTTTTATTTGCCAAATTGGGCAACTAACAAAGAACTCTGTGAAAAGTTAGATGTGTAGATAGAGGAACTCTTATTACAGAAAGGCATGAAGAAGTTTCTCAAGTACTGAGCAAACCTTTTAGTGTAAAGGGAAGAGCAGTGAAGGAGTTGATAACATTAGTGTGTTGAAATTAGTGGTTTGAACTAACTGAATCTCTTAAGGTCACTTCGAGGTCTAACATGCTTGTGAAAAAAAGTTTTAAGTATATACTTTTTATCTAATGCCAGTGGGGTCATATGAACTTGTGTAACTCTGAATTATGAGCTTTGGAAATCCTTAGAATTGTGTTGTAACGAGACTTAAAAGGTCTTGGAACAGTCCAAGGAGGATGCATATGATTAAGTCCCAACCAACTTACATTAACAATTAAATTAGCTTTGCTTTTCTTGTTTTTAATAGAGACAAGGTCTCACTATGTTGCCCAGGCTGGTCTTGAGCTCCTGAGCTCAAGCAATCCTCTTGCCTCAGCCTCTCAAAGTGCTGGGATTGCAGGAGTGAGCCACCATGTCTGGCCTAGCTTTGCTTTAACATTATGTTGAGCTATTTCTTTTGGTTGCAAATAACAGAAACCTACTTTGGCTTATTTAGGCATAAAAGAAAATATATTCAAACGATGTTAATTTATCTCACTGAATCTTAGGAGAAGATGAACATTCAGGCTCTGGAAAGAGTAAGGATTTCAGTAGGAAGAGTTTAGATACTTTGGATATTTCGGTATAATAAAGTTTCCACTCACGCTCTTTCAAAGCTCAGAACCTCAGATTTATTAGAAGAGAGAGAACTGAATGTTAGCCACAAGGACAAGGTCATATAGTACAGCCCTGGCCTGGACACGATGTGCCTGTCCTCGCCTCTGAGTGTTCCAGAGAAAAATGAATAAGTTAAGAAGGGCAAAGGGAATGTCTTTACTAATTGCTGTTGTAGAACTTTTATTAATGTATATAACTTTATAGAGGGAATGTTAGGTCTGATGTGAATATTAGAAAGATAAAAAAATTACTTTCTATTTCTACTTCTTAAAAATATATTTTTGGGCTGAGCACATTGGCTTATACCTGTAATCCCAGCACTTTGGGAGGCCAAGGTAGGTGGATCACTTGAGCTCATAAGTTTGAGACCAGCCTGGACAACATGGCAAAACCCTGTCTCTACAAGAAATACAAAAATTAGCTGGGCATAGTTGTGTGTGCCTGTAGTCCTGCTGCTCGGGAGGCTGAGGTGGGAGGACCATTTGAGCCCAGGAGGTGGAGGTTGCAGTGAGCCGATAGAGTCAGACCTTGTCTAAAAAAAAATTGTTATAACATTCTGTTTGCTGCTTATATAGCGTTTCAAATATTGTTTTTCATATCAGTACCTTATGCTGTTGTCCAGCCTTTAAATGATGAAACTGTAATGAGTAAGACTCAAGATATAAAAATCAGCCGGGTTTAATGACGTGTGCCTGTAATCCTAGCTACTGGGGAGGGTGAGGCAGGAGAATCGGTTGAATCCAGGAGGCGGAGATTGCAGTGAGCTGAGACCATGCCATGACATGCCAGCCTGGGAGACAAGAGTGAAACTCCATCTCAAAAAAAATAAAAAAGACTCCGGTGTCATGTCTGCAAATAAGAATTCTCTCCATGTTTTGTCAGTCATTCAAGTAACGCCTTCTAAAAAAGTTTTTGGTCCAGGTGAAGTGGCTCACCGCTGTAATCCCAGCACTTTGGGAGGCTGAGGTGGGCGGATCACATGAGTTCGAGACCAGCCTAACCAACATGGTGAAACCCTGTTTCTACTAAAAGCAGGAAAAAATAAGCTGGGTCTGGTGGCACACGCCTGCAGTCCCAGGTACTCTGGAAGCAGGAGAATCACTTGAACCTGGGAGGTGGAGGTTGCAGTGAGCTAAGATTATGCCACTGCACTCCAGCCTGGGTGACAGAGCAAGACTTCATCTCAAAAAAAAAAAAAAAAAAAAGTTTCTGGATAGTACTTATCTATTGATTTATTGGCAGCTAAGTATTTTCTGCTCAGAAAATACTTAGGTGGTTTCTGTTCTCAACAAGGAAGGCAGTCAGTTTGGGGGAGGGACTATTATCATTCTTACACCAAAGTTGAACTGTGAATTTCTTCCAGAGTTGGATTGGCTTCTAGCCTCACTCAGGCTCATTCCTGAGTGAGCCTTGCTCAGGAATGAGCAAGGATGGCCAGCTTGTGAGGCTAGAGGCATGATGGAGTCAGACACGCTAGACATCTCTCACTGCCACAGTCTTTGCAAAGGCAGCTACTCATTCATAGGCTGTGGTCCTCCTCATTGTCCAAATGGCTCTAGTTGTTTCATCTGAGTTCCAAGCAGCAGAACTGAGGGAAAGAAAGGAGTGGGGTAAGGAACAGCTTACCTGCTGTCTGTTAAGGAAATTTTCTGGGGACTTTGACAAACTGTTTCCGCCTGTATCTCATTGGCTACCTAGGTGGAAAGAGACAATGGGAAATTTGTTTATTCTAAGCAGTCATGTGCCCAGATAGAAATCGGGGATTCTAGTACTATAAAGTGTATAAATCTCTAGTCTATTCTGAAGGATTTTGGGAAAGTCAGTTTATTGTGCTTTATGATTTCATCACTCACAAAAGGTAGACAGGTACCTGTCCTGTTGCCCTTGAATGTTGAGCAGTTCAGTATAATGAATGCCTACTTGGTTTCTTTGTCTATCAGGTAGTACCTGATAAGGTACATTAAGTGCTGGGATTTTAAAGAAGTTGCGTTTTCTGTTCTCATGCTAACTGAGAACACTATATGTAAAATGCATGAGCAAGAGGAACAAGAACTGAGTTAGATACCTTAAAAATGTTATTTGGCCGGGCACAGTGGGTCATGCCTGTAATCCCAGTACTTTGAGAGGCCAAGGCAGGCAGAATCATTTTAGGCCAGGGGTTTGAGATCTTCTCTCGCAACATTGTGAAACCCCGTCTCTACTAAAAATGCAAAATTAGTTATCAGTTAACAAAAAGATATGGTGTTTAAAATCTGTTGAGGGGGCAGACAGTGAGATGCCAAAAAGCAGTAATATATAGAATTTCAAATTAAGTGCAATGAAGGAAAAGAAAGAGATGCAGTAAAAGAGGAGAATAGAAGGAACTTTAGAGTGAATTATCAGGAGACCTTTCTGAGCAGTCAATTTAGTGTAAGTCCTAAGCACTATATTACCTGTTCCATTGTGTTACTTGTTTTGCTCAGAAAGGTCAGGTTTCTGGTACCATGCCACCATGAGGTTGAAAGATTCTCTCTGCAAAGACAGGCAGCAAATCAGAGAAAGAAGTAATTTATAGACTAGCAATATGACCTTGTGGAGTTACAGTATAATATTCTTTAAAATCATTTTCGAAGAAATTGTGATCAAGGGACCTACATTTTTTTGAGACACTGAAAATGATATATACTGATTGGTTTACTTTGTTTTTTTCTATCAGCATACTTGAAGATTTTTTTATATCTCTGTACTTTTGAAAGAGTTATTTACCCATAAATGACCTTGACCTTTTTTCATTTTAATACTCAGTCCAAAGTCATCTCTTCCTGGAAGCCTTTTTAGGTAGAAGAGTTATCTTTCTAAAATGCAAATCTGAATATGTTTATAAATCTTGTGCTTAAAATGTCATTGGCTTCCAGATGTCTTTAGGATAAAATAAATTCCTTTTTTTTTTTTTGAGATGGAGTCTCACTCTGTCACCCAGGCTGGAGAGCAGTGGCGCCATCTTCGCTCACTGCAACTTCCACCTCCTGGGTTCAAGCGATTCTCCTGCCTTAGTCTCCTGAGTAGCTGGGACTACAGGCGCATGCTGCCACGCTGGCTAATTTTTTGTATTTTGGTAGAGACAGAGTTTTACTGTGTTGCCCAGGCTGGACTCTGAACTCCTGAGCTCAGGCAATCCGCCCGCCTCAGCCTCCCAAAGTGCTGGGATTACAGGCCTGAGCTACCACGCCCCGCCAAAATGAATTCTCAAAATAGCTTAAAGGTCTGTGGAAAAGCAAAAGTCCCTTCTTGCTTTTCCAGTCTTATCTCTGATCATTATCGTTTGTTCCTTTAACTATGTGTTCCAGCCTTAGGGTCTTTGCATCATGATTGTTCCCTATTTTTGGAATCTTAGAGGTTATCTAATTCAGCTGTTTATTTAATGTAAAAGGTGTCCTTAAGCTCTAAAATATAGTGTTTCTATTTACCAGACTACCTAAATAAGCACCTTTTCTGGTTTCTAGTTAACTGCCTCCTCCCTTCTTCCCCTTCTCCCTTTCTCCCTTCTCTCCATCCGTCCCTCCATCATGGTGCCAGGGCTGTCAGAATCCACTGGCTGCATGAAGTTAGTATCAGTGGATATGAGATTGAAAAGATAAGCAGCTTAGAAAGCTTATAACCGCAACATCATTTTCAGGTTACTGATACCAGGCATTATTCACATTTATTTGTGATCACATACTGAGTTCTAATTCATGTGATAGAATTCAGAAGGCAGAAGTGGACTGTTTCTTGTACTGTATTTCTTAATATTCCCTCGTACAAAGAGAGTAACAATAGTAACCAGTCAGTTTATTGTCATCACTGCTGGGATCTGTGAAAGGAGGAGATTCAGGAGACTTAAGCATCCGCAGTGCAGAGTTCTTCCTTGGGCCTGGTGGCAGCACCTTCTATCAACTTTAATTCCTCAGAGAAAGAGGAGAAGGGCATTGAGAGTGAACATGAGGCATGTGATTATAATGCCATGTAAAGGAATGTGATAGGTTTAGTTACCTTTTAACAATAAAAGCACTAAATGATAGGATTTGCTTAAATTACAGTTTTTATAGTACATTGTTTTATTGTTCCTCATGGTTAGCTCAGACTAAGGTGGGGGGTGGGAATAAACAGATACCTCTCCAGTGATAACTATGTCAGGTACTGTGCTGTGTGTTTGCAGATTTTTTGTTTTGCTTTGTGTTTAGTTCATATAACAACTTAGCAAGCTCGGTGTCATTCATCTTGATTTTGCACATAACTGACTGCTCACAAAAGTGAGGGTTTCTTCATGTTGGCCAGGCTGGTCTCAAACTCCTGACCTCAGGTGATCTGCCCGCCTTGGCCTCCCAAAGTGCTGGTATTATAGGTGTGAGCCACTGGGCCCAGACATATTATCTATAATATGTTAATAGGACTATTATAAAGCTATTATATATAGTAGTATATATTTAACAGTACTGAAGTAAGCTACAGATTGAAAAATATGATGATTTGATGAAATTGGAATAGACGTTTGTAATTTTTAATGTATTTTTTGTATGTATACTAGTTTTAAGAATAATTTTGCATTATATATTTCAGAGAAGAATTTAGATAATTGTGATGACAAATTTAGAATAGTCACGGTTAAAATTTGCTGAAAGTTTTTGATTGACAAGGAAATTTAGTTTAAGTTGGCTGTCCAGTGCTCTGGTTACAGCTTTAGTTTTGGATGATGTATTTCTCACTGTGAGAGGTTAGCAAAGCAGGAATGCTAGTGGGAATCTTAACAGGTCACATGTGCTGCTTTGAGTGTTTCAATGGCTGTTGCTTGTCTTAGGTGTCTCAGTTTTTTCCTCTAATTGCCTAAAGTAACCATGGGGGCTTGGAGCACTGGGTGATGTCATGAGGATTGTATCACTGACACTTTTATTATGAGACCTCTGGTCACTTGGAGATGTCAAATCAGAATCTGGCTGGAAGGAGCACTTGTCTCCTGTCTTCAGAACTGACACAGTTCCAGACTCTTATCCATGTGTAATAGTTTCTGTCCTGCTGAGCTTTGTTTATAGAATCCAGTTGAAAGGGAAAACACCTGTACAACCTAGCTAATCAGGCAGCCTTACATATCTGTTTTTCCCTAGTATCTTTTAACTAGGATATTCCCCTTTTCAAACAAACAAAAAATCTTGGCTGGGCACAGTGGCTTATACTTGTAATCCCAGCACTTTGGGAGGCTGAGGTGGGCAGATCACTGGAGGCCAGGAGTTCAAAACCAGCCTGGCCAACATAGTGAGACCCTGTTTTTATTTAAAAAAGGTAAGATGAAAGTTTCAAGGAAGAACTCACTTTTCTGTCAAGTGGTGAAAGCAACTAGCTGAATAATATTCAGGACTGTCAACCAAGTGGGAGATCAGAAGCTCACCCAGTCATGTGCAACCATGGTAGAGCCAGAGGGGCTCAAAGGGCCTATGCTATAACAAGGCTCCAGTTTCCTGCAATGCTCCAGACGACCCTGGGCAGCCTATTCTTAAGTCCCTTCATAGTCACCATGATTGTCAACTAAAAAAAATCAAGCTTTTTAAGAATTAAAGTTAGTTGTATTTAGAAGTCTTATTGAGAACTGTAGACAGGGCTTGCAGCCTGGGAGTAGTCTTACAGAGAGGTTTCGTTAGACTATTCTGGCACTGTATTTTAGTCTACTGTTTATGTATAGGTGGTGGAGTTTCGTATGTGTAAAATTTCATATATGTAAAATTACATTTTACATTACATTTGGTACATTAAGGTTTGGCTGTAAGAATATATTTGATTATAGATTATAGAAGTATAATCACTGTTTTATTTGTAGGAACAGGCAAGGATTGGATTATTATCTATAAGGAATATGGTGACTTAGACAAGAGATGTGGGGGGAGTGTGTGTTTTATTTTGTCTTTAAAGTGTTTGGAAAGCTGTGTATATCGTAGAGTCAAGAATTTTGTTAAATTGTGTTGGTAAGCAGAAATGAGTAAATATGGCTTTGTTATTTTGTCTCACATATGGATTCCTAAACTATTCACATATGAATGTTACTTCAAAAAAAAAAAAGACATGAATTGATAATATTAAAACAGTTACCTTCTAAGCAATATTCTGTACTATCTGAGGTGTCAGATGTTGGGGTCATAGGTGAGGGAAAGTGTGAAAGAAATTTAGAACACTGGAAACCTACCACCACATTGTAGTGGCCGTCACACAGATGAGATACCTGGGATTTCTACTCTTTTACTTTCTCTTTGTTCTCCTGTCACTCCACATTTCTTTATGGTATTTGTCGCACCATTCATAAGTTATTTAATCACTTTCCTCGTGGATAGTAAGCTTAGTAAGATCAGAGCTATATGTATCTTGTTCCCTACAGGTGCTGAGTAATGGAAGTCCTCCTGTTATTCATATCTGTTTGGTCCTGAGATTGTATAATAGGTTGGATAACAAAGGATACCCTTGAATCCTTTCCTCCTGCCCCTCCCAACCGAAAAAAAAAGGAATACCCTTACTTGTAGACTGAAGAAAAGATAGGAGTTCTGGAGTCTGGGAAGAAGAGAAAGCAAATAGATGAAGGGGAAAGAAAAAGGTACAATACAGAATGAGGGTAAGGAGGTTGCTGTGGGATTTCTTACTCACATGAGTGTAAGTTGGGAGTTGGATGTACAGTGATCTTCTCCTGTCTTTAGGAGATATGTTCCAGGACCTCCAGTGGATGCCTGAAACCATGGACACTACCAAACCCTGTATATGCTATGTTTCTCCTCTACACACATGCCTCTGACACAGTTTAACTTATAGATTTGGCACAGTAAGGGAAGTGGAACAAGAATAGCAATATACTGCGGTTAAAGTGAATGTGAGTGTGGTCTCTCTCTAAGTGTCTTACTATACTGTACTGAAGTTAGCTAAAACTGTGGAAGTGGAACCACGGATAAGGTGGAGTTACAGTATGCCAGAGGCTCATCTGGGAGTGAGTAATGAGTAAGGCACAAGAGCTTGTGTCATGGGACGTTCACTACTCTATTCTGTAGACATTGGATGGCTTAGTACCTGTCTTTAGCAGCTTTACTGACATTTGTATAATATTCGTTCATTACATTCATGCTTCTAGCCTGTGTAACCTAATAGTTAGGAAGGGGACTGGTTCCAGAGTATGAGGAATCCTAACGAAAAGAAATGGCTTGACTCCCTTTGTGACATCTCAAGATTCTAGGCTTCTCTTTTAATTTTGAGTAAAATTAATGGGCTAAGATGTGAGTATGGGTAATTGCATGGTTTGCTCCCCTCCCTGCCCCTCTCCCCATTCTTTTCTGACCTCTTATCACTTTTTTGCTTCAACTATGATGTTCTCCTTCCCAGCTATTTCTTGAACATGCCAAGGGTGTTCCTGCCTCAGGGACTTTTTACACTCATGCTTCCTTCTTCCTGGTACGTTTCCCACAGATGTTCACTAACTTAACCTCTTACCTTCTTCAAATCTTCCCAAATGTCCTCTTATTTTTGAGGTTTTCCCTGACTTAATTAAACTCTGCCTCCTCGTTTCCATTTTCCTTCCTTCCTTCCTTCCTTCCTTCCTTCCTTCCTTCCTTCCTTCCTTCCTTCCTTCCTTCCTTCCTTCTTCTTTCCTCCCTCCCTCCCTCCCTCCCTTTTCTTTCCTTTTTTTTTTTTTTGATGGAGTCTCGCTCTGTTGCCCAGGCTAGAGTGCAGTGGCATGATCTTGGCTCACTGCAACCTCCACCTCCTGGGTTCAAGGGATTCCCTTGCCTCA
This sequence comes from Alouatta palliata, assembly GCA_004027835.1. NCBI lineage: Eukaryota > Metazoa > Chordata > Mammalia > Primates > Atelidae > Alouatta > Alouatta palliata. Next base: position 16,935 of record PVKV010019650.1, on the reverse strand, counting down.
GCCTCCTGAGTAGCTGGGACTACAGGTGCGCACCACCATACCTGGCTAATTTTTTATATTTTAGTAGAGATGGGGTTTCACCTTGTTGTCCAGGCTGGTCTTGAACTCCTGAGCTCAGGCGATCTGCCCGCCTTGGCCTCCCACAGTGCTGGAATTACAGGCGTGAGCTACCTTGCCCGGCCCTATTTTTATATTTTCCAACTCCATCACCTGTTCTTTGAGAGCTGGGACCTTAGTGTATTCTCACTGCCCAGGACCCGAAAAGCATTTGGGAAATGTAGGAAACAGAACCGCTTGAAAAGCCTTCATATAGTCCCATTACATACATTGATATTTTTCAGCTTTGCTTTTAAAGGACTTGGTCAAGTTTTTTGCTGTAACAGAACCTAGAAAAATGCTATTTCAGATATTTTAAGTTGGGCTTAAATGGTTTAGTCAAAGAAAAAAAGCATTTTTTTCTTGAAGAATTAGTAAATAATACTCTGTTGTCCTTTATAGTAAGTCCTGCAAGTAAAAATGACCCAAATTTATAATTTGGACTTCCACATATTGACCTATTATAACCTGAAGAAATCTTTTTTCGCCTCCTACTTTTCAAAAACTGGGATTTGAAGCTTTAAGACCTAAAGAACATGTGAGACCAGAATGTATAACAATTATACACACAATTTTCATAAGATAAATCATATACATACACACACATATAACAGTCTTATGAAAATAATGTGTGTGTGTATGACACAGGATATCTTGGGGTGCCACTTTGCCAGCTGGAAATTTCTGCAGCAGGCAGCACTCCTGCCCAGGCCTCACTTGGCTCCAAGCTGGCTGCTGGACTTGCCCTGCCCACTTGGTCTGGCAGGCTGTGCTCAGGTCATGCTACTGGCCTGGATCTCACACCCACCAAGGGTAAGCCAGGTGCGCTGGCTACTGAGGTGAGGTGGGTGGCTTCAGGCACCAGCTCTGTGTGAGGCTGCAGCTGTACCAGGTGTACTGCAAATGGCTTCCACCTTGGGTGCTGGCATCCGGATGAGGGGAATGTGGTGGTGCCCAAAAAACTTGGAGACACTAGCAAGTGCAGAACTCCAAAGGGGGTGTTACAGTGAGTTACAGCTCTGGGTTGGGGAGTCCTGAGGTCAGGCCTCAGAAGGGTGGCAACTTGTTCATGTTATAGTTCCCTTCGTACTTGCTGTACTGGGAGTCCTGAGTTCTTGTCCCACGTCCAAGAAGAATGAGATTATGTGGGCAGTTGGAGAGTGAGCATGGCAGAAAAGAGTTTTGTTGAGTCATGGAATGGCTCTCAGAGGAGAGGGGACCCAAAAGCAGGTGGTCCCAGTGTGTGACTGAACCTGGAGTTTTTATGGGCTCAGAAAGTGGGAGGTGCAGGCTGTGGGTAGCCCTGGAAAAAATAACATTCAACTAGTTAAAAAGCATTATTCAGAAATAATCAATCAGGAAAGAATGGGCAAATAGGAATAGAAGTTCTCACTCCAGTCATGGACTTTACTTGGAACTGGAAGTCCAGTTTTCAGGCTTTAATTTGTCTTTGGTTTGAAGGTCGGGTTTCAGGGGAGACCTGCCCCTGTTTGCCTAGGAATTTGTCTGGCTCCTGTCGCTATCATGAATATGCATGTTTATACTATATATAGATATGCATGTTTTATGGTTAAATATCTGGCTATGGAGGTAGGAATAAACATTGGATAAATGCAGATATGAGGAAGAAATGGTCTAAAATATAAATGGTGGGTACTTGGGTGATGGGATTGCATTAGAAAAAGGAGAACTTAGAATCATGGTAATTATAGTGGCTCATGCATGTAATCCTAACATTTTGGGAAGCTGAGGCAGGAGGATTGCTTGAGCCCTAGAGTTCAGCCTGGGCAACATAGGAAAACCCTGTCTTTACAAAAAATAAAAAACATTTGCTGAGAGTGGTGGCACACACCTGTGATCCTAGCTACTTGGGAGGCTGAGGTATTTTGTTTTATGCTTACAAGGGTTATACATTTTATTTTATTTTATTTTATTTTAATTTAATTTAATTTTTTTTTTAAAGACAAAGAAAATTTAAAGTAGGCAGAAGATGTGAACCAGTCACATCACAGAAAATGTCTGAGACATCTTTTCTAGTAGGGACATGGAATGATGCCCCCAAAGATCAGAACATACAGGCATCCCTTTCATTCAAATCAGCAGGGATATGTGAAAGTCAACAGGTGTATGAAGTGTCAGCAAGCATTTGCCAAGACGTGCCTCTAAATTCCAGAGGGATAACACATGCCCTAACCAGCCCAGTCACATCCATTCATACATAAAACCCAGTGCCAAGTCCCCAGAAGGAGCCTGGAAATCACTTGCCAGGTGTTTTTTTCCAAACATGTCTCAGTTCCCTTGCATGCAGGCACCTAAGCCTTGTTTTCCGGTCTTTCCACGTAGATTGGCTTGTGGTAATGCTTCGGGATTTCTGGCCTCACTCCTAGGGGAGGTCTTTCAGACGCTTTATCGAGGTCTAGTCTTTCAGAATCCTTTACGTTTTAAAAGGATATAAATCACTATGTTGCTTTTTAGGTAGTTGTTTCTGAAACTACAAGTCAGATACAGGAATTGATTTTTTTGCTTTTATTCCTGTGAACTCACTATGCCTTTCTATTGTTCCAGCTCTGTTTAAGGGAGCCCTTTAGAGAAATGTTAGTGACTCACAAGCATGTATTAGTTCCCCGTGTTTTTCTTTGTTTTAAAATTCTAGGAATTGAAGCCATTTTTTATGAAGGAAGTTGGAAGTCACTTTGATGATTTTGTGACCAATCTCATTGAAAAATCAGCATCATTAGATAATGGTGGGTGTGCTCTCACAACCTTTTCTGTTCTCGAAGGAGAGAAAAACAACCATAGAGCAAAGTAAGTATGTGTTATTTTTTTTAATGCAAACATCTACCCACTATAGTTCGGTGGTCAAAATGGACTGTAGCAAATATGCTTGAGTTCACACCCTGGTGCCACTTTTTATTGGTTATGTGTTGCATTCGGAAAGTTATTTAACCACTTGAAAGGTGGGGTTTTCTTTGTCTTTATGTATGAATTATAACATACATGCATACCTCTTTTAAGACTGACTACTAGTAAAGTCAGGCATAGTGGCTCATGCCTGTAATCTTAGCACTTTGGGAGGCCGAGGCGGGTGGATCACTTGAGGTCAGTAGTTCGAAATCAGCCTGGCCAATATGGTGAAACCCCATCTCTACCAAAAAATACAACAATTAGCCGAGTGTGGTGGTACACACCTGTAGTCCCAGCTACTCAGGAGGCTGAGGCATGAGAATTGCTTGAACCTGGGTGGCAGAGGTTGCAGTGAGCCAAGATCATGCCACCGCACTTCAGCCGGGGCAACAGAGACCCTGTCTCAAAAAAAAGACTGACTAATAAAATAACAGAGCCAACACTTGCTGAGTGCTCTACATGATGAATTCATTTAAACCAAACAGTGATCCTATGAGACAGATACTGTAACTATCCACATGTTACAGATGAGGAAACTAAAGCACAGAGTGCTTAACTAAATGTTGTCCGGAATTATTACATAGCAGGGACTTGAACCCAGAGTCTGGCTCTAGAGTCCTTGTTTTTTTTCTTTTTTCTTTTTTTTTTTTTTTGGAGATGGAGTCTCACCCTGTTGTCTAGGCTGCAGTGCAATGGCGCGATCTCAGCTCACTGCAGCCTCTGCTTCCCGGGTTGTAGCGATTCTCCTGCCTCAGTCTCCTGAGTAGCTGGGACTACAGGTGTATGCCACCACAACCGTCTAATTTTTTGTATCTTTAGTAGAGACAGGGTTTCATCATGTTGGCCAGGCTGGTCTTGAACTCCTAACCTCATGATCCACCTGCCTCGGCCTCCCAAAGTGCTAGGATTACAGGTATGAGCCACCATGCCTGGCCAAGTCCTTGCTCTTAATCATATCACTATGTTTCTCTCTGTTGTACTCTATACAATACTTGTAATAAAGTACAGTGCGATTAGTATATACTTTTCTAATTGTTGGTTCATCCGGAATAATCGAGTGAAGGCTATCAAAGGCTAATATGTCCTAAATTGCCATTCCATGCTCTTCTCAGTTTTACGCCTCTGTTTAGAGGCGTAGAGTGATGTTCTCAAGAATAGTTTTGACTAGTAACAGTTAAGTGCTGGTAGTAGTACGAAAAGCCCTAAAGAATATGATAATGCAAGATGTAAAATAGGGGGTTTTAGTAACTCACAGCAACCTTTAAGATCAGGAGGCTGTTGGGAGTTGCTGGAAGTCCTTTGATATCAGAAAGAATATTAAAAACATCAGTGCAATTTCATAGGACAGCTCAATAACAGTATATATGACCTGCAGTGAGTGTGCTTGTAGGCCTATGACCTCAGGGGATCTCTACAAGGAGGAAGAGTGGTTGCCGAAGTCCATAGGAGCTGGGTGTGGCGACCCTTCCATTCTTAATAGTTATGCATGTACCTACCTCACAGCATTGTTCGGAGGGAGTAAATGAAATAACATACATCATATCTGTAACACAGTACTTGAATCAGTAGTGAAAAGGTCATTGGTCAATTAATGTTAGATGATGATGTTGGTAATATTCGCTTGTTTGTGGAATTAGATTTCTTACGATACTTGAAGTACTTACATCTGGTTTTAATTTTTTCTCTTCTCAGGGATTTGAGAGCACCTCCAGAACAAGGAAAGATTTTTATTGCAAGGCGATCTCTCTTAGAGTGAGTATTTTTAGTTGTTTTTAAATATGTTTGAATTTTTTTAAAAAGCTATTCTGATAGAATCATTGCTTAATCTATGAATATGTAATGAGATTGTTCTGTTTTGTATCTGTATAAATCATTAGTGGGTTTCTTGTTGTATGCTCTCTCTTGCTCCTTTCTGATCTTCTGGTTCTGTATCTAGTTTCAAAAGAGGAGTTAGGAATAAGAATGGTTATCTGGGCTTGGTACCATGACTCACACTTGGAATCCCAGCACTTTGGGTGGCTAAGGCAGGCAGATCATGAGTCCAGGAGTTCAAGACCAGTTTGGGCAACATGGCAAGACTCTCTCTACAAAAAATACAAAAAAATTAGCCAGGTGTGGTGGTGCATGCCTGTAGTCCCAGCTATTCAGGAGTCTGAGACAGGAGGATCACTTGAGCCTGGTAGGTGGAGGTTGCAATGAGCTAAGATTGTGCCACTGCACTCCAGCCTGAGCAACAGAGAAAAATTCCATCTCTATTAATAATAATAATAATAAAATTAAAGGTGCACTTTGGGTAGTTGATGAATATGTTTTAATGCTCTGTAATTTGTTCATACACTCATTTAATAGAATACTGCTGAAATTTAACCTGCATTAGTATGGATCATCTGAAATGGTTGGGTTGGTGACACATTAAGTGTGTTAAAGTGTACTTTTCTTAGTAGAGACAGTTTCATCATGTTGGCCAGGCTGGTCTTGAACTCGACTCTCAGATGATCCACCCACCTTAGCCTCCCAAAGTGTTGGATTTATAGGTGTGAGCCTACAAAAATTAGCTGGGCTTGGTGGCAGGTGCCTGTAATTCCAGCTACTTGGGAGCCCAAAGCAAGAAAATTGCTTGAACCTGGGAGGTGGAGGCTGCAGTGAGCTGAGATCATGCCGCTGTACTCCAGTCTGGGTGACAGAGCAAGACTCTGTCTCAAAAAAAAGTATACTTTTCTTTAAAAAGACACCTTATGCTTATCAAAAGTTACTTTCCGTGAGTCAAATTTATGTTTACTACTTCACCTAGATAAGAAGGCCAGTTTTCTAAGCATGTAATGTTCAGTGTTCAGTGTTCTGTCACACTATAGTTTGACGGAATTCATCTTTTAAAATTTGTATCTGGGGGAAAATGCAGGCTTTCTACTAAAAATATTAAAAAATTAGCAGGGTGTGGTGGCGAATGCCTGTAATCACAGCTACTCAGGAGGCTGAGGCAGGAGAATCACTTGAACCCAGGAGGCAGAGGTTTCAGTGAGCCATTGTACTCCAGCCTGGGCAACAAGAGTGAGACCCTCAAAAAAAAAAAAAAAAAAGGATTCTAATGATAGAATTTATATATGAAAAATAAGCAACATTACACATTAACTCAAAAAAAGTTTTAACCAGGGAAATAGAACAGTTTTCTATGGCTCTGATGGGTTTTTATTAGAATGTGAAGATCCTTAGTCCAGAGACTGAGTAGCATATTAGATTACTCAAAATCATTTAAAAGATTAGCCTTATCATTCCAGAAACAAATTAAAACAAGTTGAAAAACCTGTTTTTTAACTAGTTAAAACAAGCTGAAAAATCTGTTTTTTATCAAGTTAAAACAAGTTGAAAAACCTGTTTTTTAACAAGTTAAAATAAGTTGAAAAACTTGTTTTAGTCAGATATAAAATATTTATTGGCCGGACGTGGTGGCTCATGCCTATAATCCGAGCACTTTGGGAGGACGAGGCCGGTGGATCAAGAGGTCAGGAGTTCAAGGTAGTGAAACCCCTGTCTCTACAAAAAATGCAAAAATTAGCCAGGCATGGTGGCATGTATCTGTAATCCCAGCTACTTGGAGGCTGAGGCAGGAGAATCACTTGAACCCAGGAGGCGGAGGTTGCAGTGAACTGAGATTGAGCCACTGCACTCCAGCCTGGGCGACAGAGTAAGACTCTGTCTCAAAAAAAAAAAAAAAAAAAAGATTTTTTTTAAGGAAAAGTCATCTATATTATTGTTATATTCTAAAAGAAAATTAAAATAAGACCAGTCTTAAAGACAAAAGTCAATGAGGAGAAGGTAAAACCATTTGTAAATGGTTGAGTTTTGTAGATATGTAGGGTAGTACTTGGTCATGATCAGCATTACAGAAATTCATGTCAGTTTTCACATTTTGGAAATAGTACTTAATATGTATTAAATTTAGAGAGTAGAATGTATGTATAGGATTAAAAAAATTCTTAGCATTTTACATAGTTTCTGTGTTTCCTGTTATTAGTGAATGACCTTTGTTTACCTAGAAACCATCCGTTTCTGGTAGGTTTCAAAGAATGTAGACCATTCTTTTTTGAGATGTTTTTGGAGAGTGGATTAAGCATCTTCTGAACTGCTTTAAGAAAAACTTTACTCTATGGTGTTTTGAATTTAAATATAGATTATTAATTTGTTTTGTTTGAACTACATTTACAGCGAGCTGCTTGAAGTGGACCACATCAGAACAATATATCATATGTTTATTGCCCTCCTCATTCTCTTTATCCTCAGCACACTTGTAGTAGATTACATTGATGAAGGAAGGTAAGAAAACAGAAAAGACTGCTGGCTAGTTGATGCATGAGAAGTTCCGGTTTCTCATTAAATTTTGATAAAGGGTAAATTGGTTAAGTTTGCTTTAGGAAATCCTAAAGCAGCAGATTTGAGGGTGATAGTCCCCTGCCCTGAGAAGTTTAACTGACGAGAAAATTAGAAGTTTCATTACTTTTATTTTTAAAATGGTTTATTTTAATAGACCATAATCAGTAGTTTCTAGGTAAAAATGGGAGAACTTTGTACACAGTTGACCTGTGAATAACACAGGTTTGAACTGTGCATGTTCACTTATATGCGGGATTTTTTTTTTTTAAAGATGGGATTTCACCATGATGGCCAGGCTGGTCTTGAACTCCTGACCTCAGGTGATCCACCCACCTCAGCCTCCCAAAGTGCTAGGATTACAGGCGTGAGCCACCGCGCCTGGCCCTAGGCGGAATTTTTTCAATCGATATGTTTAGCGCTCTGTATCTGTGGGTTCTACATCTGTAAGCAAAGGCAGATGGGATCTGCAGTATTCTAGGATGGGAAACACACATATAAGAACGGCAGATTTTTCATATATGTGGGTTCTGTGGGGCCAACTGTGGGACTTGAATTTGTGTAAGTTTTGGGGTCTGCATGCTTTCCTGGAACCCATGCCCCATGTATAGGAAAGGATAACTGCATATGATTTATTCACCTTTTGATTGTCTTTATTTAAGATGATTGCTTAAAACAAGTAGCTTATTGGAATTGAAGGTTGAAAAATTTGATATTTCTTTTTAATGTGAAAGTCAAATTGTAGGCCAGGCGTGATGGCTCATGCCTGTAATCTCAGCACTTTGGGAGGCTGAGGAGGGAGGATCACTTGAGCTCAGGAGTTTGAGACCAGCCTGTGCAACATCTGTACAAAAAATTTAAAAATTAGCCAGGAATGGTGGCACACACTTGTAGTTCCAGCTACTCAGGAGGCTGAGATGGGAGGATCACTTGAGCCAGGGAGGTTGAGGCTGCAGTGGAGCTGTGTGTGTGCCACTGCACTCCAGCCTGGGTGACAAAGCAAGATCTGGTCTCAAAATAAAAATTTAAAAACCAAATTGTAACTTAAAAAATGACAGTATGATAATCCTGGATTGAATTATGTACTTTTTTTGAAAATTAAATTTTGAGATAATGGTATAGTATATTAACAGGTTTTTAAATTGTGCCTATTCTGAAAAATCATCTTTTGTACATAAGAATGATTGCTGTTTGAATATTTTACATAGAATATTTTAGAGTTAAAAATATTAATGTGAGAATCTAATCTTTCAGAAGTTCAAAGTTTAGTTATCTTAGATATCTTAAGTTTGAGGGCTGTATTTATCTTAGGGCTTTTAGAAAACTTGTTTCGAAGCAGTATATACTGTTGATATATGTTGAGATATATCGTGAAACAGAGGGTTAGAAGCAGACCTCTAGCAGAACTATTACAAATCCATGACTTCAACATATTAATGTTACAGTGTTTCCTAAGGTTGAAAGTTTGGTGTTTCAAAGTTTTAAGTTCTATGAACTCAATGTGTGTTAAAAATTCACCGGTATGTTCTTTTTCTGTACCTTTTCTCTCCAGGCTGGTGCTTGAGTTCAGTCTCCTGTCTTATGCTTTTGGCAAATTTCCTACTGTTGTTTGGACCTGGTGGATCATGTTCCTGTCTACATTTTCAGTTCCCTATTTTCTGTTTCAATGTTGGGCCACTGGCTACAGCAGGAGTTCTCATCCACTGATCCATTCCCTCTTCCATGGCTTTCTTTTCATGGTCTTCCAGATTGGAGTTCTAGGTTTTGGACCAACCTATGTGGTCTTAGCATATACACTGCCACCAGCTTCCCGGTTCATCATTATATTCGAGCAGGTAAGATTTTAAATGTTACCCAAAGTGATGCTGTGCTCAGCTAAACTAATAATGATGATGACAGACTGATACTGTTATTTTTAGCTGTATTAACTTGGATAAATTTTCATATATTGTTCTTTGTGTCATTATCTGTAAAATGGTTAAACTAGTATCATTTCATCTCTTAAGTTTCATTCTAGCTTCCATGTTTTCTGAATTTTGAGAAATGAAGTAAATTACATTGAACTGTTTTTGATGCATTAAGATTTGTTCCTGAATACTTTTTCTAAAAGTCACTTAAATTATAAAATATTTTTGTAATTGAAAACACTTTTGAAATGTCAGATTCGTTGTTTTGTCATGTAATGATTTCCATCTAAATAGAGGATTTATTTTAATTTGTTCATATACTCATAAGGATTTTCTGATTTTATTGGCTGTGATGTGTTTGACTAATAGAAGGGACACTTGCAGGAGACTTTCTTTGAACAGACATCTTTTTCCTGTTGCTTTTGTAGATTCGTTTTGTAATGAAGGCCCACTCCTTTGTCAGAGAGAATGTGCCTCGGGTACTAAATTCAGCTAAGGAGAAATCAAGTGTGTAATTTCTCTCTTTCTCCCATTCTTTCTCTCTCTTTTCCTTTCTTTTCTTTCTTTGTGTAATTTCATTAGTTTAGAGGATTATTGACTGGATATTTCCCCTTTTGTTGTTTACTGGGATGTCACATTATATGATGTAGAGATTGCGTTTGATTTCAAATACATATGATCCACATTGATTTTGAGGACTACTTGTTTCCTGAGTATTCCTGCTTTGCCCTTGAACCTACAATTTTATTTATTTATTTTTTTTGAGACGGAGTTTCGCTCTTGTTACCCAGGCTGGAGTGCAATGGCGCAATCTCGGCTCACCGCAACCTCCGCCTCCCAGGTTCAAACAATTCTCCTGCCTCAGCCTCCCGAGTAGCTGGGACCACAGGCACATGCCACCATGCCCAGCTAATTTTTGTATTTTTAGTAGAGACGGGGTTTCACCATGTTGACCAGGATGGTCTCGATCTCTTGACCTCGTGATCCACCCGCCTCGGCCTCCCAAAGTGCTGGGATTACAGGCGTGAGCCACCGCGCCCGGCGAACCTACAATTTTAAAAAACTGATCATCTTTTGTAACTTTTCATTATTTTTATGGAATGTTAATAGCCCCGTTACACCTGTGTCTGCCTATTCTTTGCAAATTGTTGCTTCACACTCTAGAAGTTATCTCAGTCACAGGAATGACTTGGTTTAAAGAGACTGGTAATATTCAATTAGTACAAGACTAAGAAGTCATTCAGGAGATCAGGAAAAAAGAACATGAGCTGATAAATTATTGTATTCTTCCCTGTTCTGTGTTTCCTTATTTTCTCCTCTTAATTTTTGCTGTGAAAAATCAAAGAGCCTCTGGTGTAACTATAGTTTTCCTTTTCTAGGCACTATTCCAATACCTACAGTCAACCAGTATTTGTACTTCTTATTTGCTCCTACCCTTATCTACCGTGACAGCTATCCCAGGTAATGGCACTATGAAGCAGAGATGTAAACACCAGAAGTGTGGCATGAGTGAGGTAGGGTAGGTAAGCAGGGGCCAGGTCATGTAGGGGACATAGAAAATATAGAATGAATTTTCGTTTTTTGTCTGGCCAGGGAAGCCTCAGATGGTGATCAGAGAAGTCTAATTTGATTATAGTAATTCTTGACAGAATTATAAAGTATTTCATATGGTCATAAATGATGTTCTGTGTGTAAAATCATTACTTATTTATTTATTTTTTTCTGAGATGGAGTCTCGCTCTGTCGCCCGGGCTGGAGTGCAGTGGTGCGATTCCGGCTCCCTGCAACCTCTGCCTCCTGGGTTCAGGCGATTCCTCCTGCCTCAGCCTCCTGAGTAGCTTGCATTACAGGTGTGAACCACCACACCTGGTTAGTTTTTTTGTATTTTGAATAGAGACAGGGTTTCACATATTGGCCAGGCTGATCTTGAACTCCTGGCCTCAGGTGACCTGCCCACCACTGCTTTCCAAAGTGCTGGGATTACAGGTGTGAGCCACTGCGCCTGGCCAAAAAACACTAATTGTGAGGGTGGGCCTTTATTCAAGTTCTTACTTTATTTAGAAAACGTATTTTTGTTTCTTTCTTTTTCAGGACTCCCACTGTAAGATGGGGTTATGTCGCTATGCAATTTGCACAGGTAAGTTTTTGTAACTGCCTAAGACATGTTGATTAGGAGATGGGGATTCATATTTATGATAATAATATAATCTACTTAAATCTACTGGGAGCTAAGAATGCTTTCTGTTGACATTATGCAGTCTTTTAAACTATTTCCAGTACAGTAAATGGTGCTTGCCAACATCAAAAGTAATTTTCTTTAATCAAATAATGTATTATTTTATAAAGTAATTCTAATTGGTTATTTCAGTAAGTATTAATTTCCCCCTTCCTTCCTGTTTTTCGGGGAAGGTATATATATATGTGGGTATGGTCTGACTCTTCCCCATTTTCCCCTTCCACTTCCATCAGAATCATTAATCCTGGAAGATAGATCCCATTTTAAGTTCTTGTCTCAATCAGATGCCCATTTATGAAATACGTTCTTCTGTTATGGGTTTTTTTTCTTTTGAGATGAAGTCTCGCTCTGTCACCTAGGCTGCAGTGCAGTGGTGCAATCTCGGCTCACTGCATCCTTCGTCTATCCGGTTCAAGTGATTCTCCTTAGTCAGCCTCCTAAGTACCTGGGATTACAGGTGCCTGCCACCATGCTCAGCTAATTTTTGTATTTTTAGTAGAGATGCGGTTTCACCATATTGGCCAGGCTGGTGTCAAACTCCTGACCTCAAGTGATCCACCTGTCTCAGCCTCCCAAAGTGCTGGGATTACAGGCGTGAGCCACTGTGCCCAGCCATATAAGTTTTGCTTTTTGTTTTGAGACGGAGTCTCACTCTGTCACCATAGAGTGCAGTGGCACGATCTTGGCTCACTGCAACCTCTGCGCCTCCCAGGTTCAAGTGATTCTTCTGCCTCAGCCTCCTGAGCAGCTGAGACTATAGGCACACACCACCATGTTAGGCTAATTTTCGTATTTTTAGTCGAGGCGGGGTTTCACCATATTGGTCAGGCTGGTCTTGAACTCCTGACCTTGTGATCTGCCTACTTCGGCCTCCCAAAGCGCTGGGATAACAGGCGTGAGCCACTGTGCCCAGCCCGTATTATAAGTTTTAAGCAGCAGGAAAAATAGGTCCTAAGAGTAAGCTCTTTTAAAAATATCATTTGGTAAAGGGTTACGAAAAGTGATGGTAGAAACTAGGCTTATTTATATACTAGTGTTAAGTGGAATACATATTGTAACGTTACTTTAAGGGTTACATATGTACTTTCTTTTGGAGGAAAAAATTGCCCTCCGTCTGATCAAGCCATCATTATTATAATTCTGTCTCTGTTATGTTCCAGGTCTTTGGTTGCTTTTTCTACGTGTACTATATCTTTGAAAGGCTTTGTGCCCCCTTGTTTCGGAATATCAAACAGGAGCCCTTCAGCGCTCGTGTTCTAGTCCTGTGTGTATTTAACTCCATCTTGCCAGGTAACATGGGTACTTATTAATTTGATCATGCATAAATTCATAAGGAAGATAGAAAGCTATTTGCCTATGAGCACCTTTGTTTTGCCTACTTCTTTATCTAAAGTTCTATACATCTATATCCATCTTGACCTCTTTTGCTTCTACTTTATAAATGAAGTATCCTTCTTTTTTTTTTTTTTTTTTTTTTGAGACAGAGCCTTGCTTTGTTTCCCAGGCTGGAGTGCAGTAGTGCAGTTTCGGCTCACTGCAACCTCTGCCTCTGGGGTTGAAGTGATTCTCCTGCCTCAGCCTCCCGAGTAGCTGGGATTACAGGTGCACGCCACTATGCCCCACTAAGATTTTTTTTTTTTTTAATTAGAGATGGGGTTTCACTATGTTGGCCAGGCTGGTCTCCTGACCTCAGTGATCCACCTGCCTCGGCCTCCCAGAGTGCTAGGATTACAGGTATGAGCCACTGAGCCCGGCCATGAAGTAGCCTTCTTCCAGTCTCAGGTCAGTCTTTCATCTTCTGGCTTTCACTCAAGCGGTGCTTTCTCTGACAGTGGATAGTCCACACTCATGCCGTGTCTTCCTGTTCACTATTCAGTTTATTGTAATCTTGCTCCTGATTCCACGAAGGCACTTAAATACCCTTTGGTGAAATTACTAGTAACCTCCAGTCTCTTAATCCAGTGGACGGATTAAGGCACACTTTACCCCTTATCTAAGTTGACCTCCATGAAGCATTGGATGCTGCAGACCACATTTTGAAATCTCTCTTGTCACTATTTTCTTTTTTTTTTTTTTGAAACTGGGTCTCCTGGGTCTGTCTTTGTCACCCAGTCTGAATGCAATGGTGTGATCATGGCTTACTGTAGCCTTGACCTCTTGGGCTCAAGTGATCCTCTCTCCTCAGTAGCTGGGATTACAGGTGCATGCCACTATGCACGGCTGAGTTTTTATTTTTGTAGAGATGGTGTCTCCCTATGTTGCCCAGGCCATTCTCAAACTCCTGGGCTCAAGTTATCCTCCTATCTCAGCCTCCCAAAGTGCTGGGATTACAGGCTTGGGCCACCATGCTTGGCCTCTTGCCACTATTTCTTATTTTCCTCCTGCCTACCAGCCGTACCTCGATTTCTTAAATTTATTTATAGCATTTTTTTCGTCTATTGTAGAGATATATGAGTACCTAGTACTATGCCAGGTGCAGAGGACTCAGCAGTGAACAAGACACGTATAATGTTTACACTCTGGGAGCTTGTATTTTATAATTTCCCTTAATTTTCCTCTTTTCTTTACTCCTTCAATGTTGGTAATGTTTTCTGTCATCACCTTCTCTTTTTTTATTCTCTTACATTCCTCTTCCAGTAACCCTCCCTGGCTATCCCTAAAATAGAATATGTGTTACATACTCGAGTGTCTTCTTCCCTAGGCTGTAAAGTTATTAAGATCAAGGATTGTGTTTTATAGCCAATCTCTCATATTGTCTGGTACATTGTTGGTGCTGTGTAAATATATTTTTTTCAATAAATGGGTGAAGTGGGTGGACATATAAATGGATATTTTACAACATAGTGTAATATGTACTATATAGGTAGGATAAACAAAATGCTTATGGACTTTGTTTTATATTAGAGATAACATTTAATATTGGGTATTGAAAAATAGGTAGGTATTTTTCGGGTAGAGAATTGGTGCAAAGGTCTTTCTAGGTAGTGGGATGGATGCAAGGACATGGAGCATTCTGGAATGGCATAAACCATTATGTGTGGATGATGTTTACAACACTGAGAGGGTAGAGTCATTGGAGATATGTTTAGAATGTTGTCTGTGTCACTGTGTTAACCATGTTACTGTTAACATTTCGGACTGGTTAGTTCTTTGGAGAGGCACTCTTCCGCATTGTAGCATGAACTGTTTAGCAGCATTCTGGCCTCTTACAGCTAGATACCAGGGGCACAGCTCCCTTCTCCTCCAGTTGTCACAGCACTGGTACAGTGGCTTGCACCCGTAGGCCCAGCTACTTTGGAGACTGAGTTGGGAGGATCACTTGAGCCCAGGAGTTCGAGTCCAGCCTGGGCAACACAGTGAGACCCTGTTGCTTTAAAACAAAATTCTCTAGAATTTCAAATGTCCTGTGGGGAGGGGGGCAAAGTCTCTCCCATTTTAAACAACTGTTTAAGAGGGGGACATGGGGGCCAGAGTTTTAAAAGGCCTTGGGTACCAAGCTAAGCCATATATCTAGGCATTTCTTAAGAACAGACTGGGTCATCTGTCATTTGTTGAACCCACTTTGAAGGAAATTACTGTTTTAAAATTCAGATAATTGACTCCAAAAGTATATCATCCCTGGAATGAGTAAACTGAAATATTAACTTATATTTTACAAAATAATCCCAGCTAGACAAATAATGACATATAATTAGTTGCTTGGCATATGAGCTCTTTGGAAAGACTGTTAATATTGCTCATCTTATTTTTAGGTGTGCTGATTCTGTTCCTTACTTTTTTTGCCTTTTTGCACTGCTGGCTCAATGCCTTTGCTGAGATGCTACGCTTTGGTGACAGGATGTTCTATAAGGTAGTATATACTCAGACTTAGCTTTCTTTTCACATTTTATCATCTTCCTCATTGTTAAGTTCAACATTGTTGGCTAATGTCACCAGCCTTTCACACAAACATTGTGAAATAATGTTCTTTTCTACAAATTTTGCCAATATTATCTAAAATTCAGTTACAGATATAATTAGCATAGCCTTGTGTTTTCTTCAGTCTCTAATATCTGCTCCCTTAACATAAGCACATGGTTTCTGCTGGAGCCTGCGAGGATATATTGGTGATTATGGTAGGAAAGTGTTTGTTCAGAGCACACCATGAGACTTCCCTGAGTGTTCATTCATTTGAAATGGACCGTCTAGTTCTGTAGGAATGACCTCAGCAAATTATTCCATTTAAGACAATTGAGCAGTTCATGAGGAAAATAACTTCTCCCTCCTTTGTTTTGAAAGGTATTAATTCTGTTTCAAATAATATCCTTATACTTCTAAAGTTTATACTGTAGAACTTGAGCCACATGGCTCATAGTGTTCTATAACCCTATGAGTTTTGGTTGTTTTTGGCAACACTCTAAATCTACCAGCTTTTTTCTCAAAGAAACATGAAATGTGGATTGCAGATTTTAGATATCTGATTCCATTCATCTGATCTTAAAATTGGGAGCAAGAAATATATATATAGGGACACTAGGACTTTGAGGTAGCCAACATCTCACTGTTTGGGTAACTTAAATTTTGCCAGTTATGATAACCACCAAACAGCTCTCTAGTGTTAGCTCTCTATCTGGTCTTCATGACCACAGAATATTCTCATGACATTCTAGCAAGGTAACGGGGGTGGGGTTTACTGATTGCTGTTTAGATGAGCATTAGATTTAAATGATTCTGTGTGTTCTGTATGAACCTAGGAACTTAATCGTATATAGTATGAGAATTCATGTCATATTCAACACTAATAACCAAAATGCCTTTGAAGGTTTTTCTGTCATCAGTATATGAACCAACAGTTTATCACAGTATACTCTGGTTTTTCTGCTGCATGTGTTCTTTGAAAAAGTCAGAGGTTTTGCTTTTGGAGTGTGTTTGTGTGTGTGTGTGTGTGTGTGTGTGTGTGTGTGTGTGTGTGTAGTTTTATACCTTTACTTTTTCCCTCAGGATTGGTGGAACTCCACGTCATACTCTAACTATTACAGAACCTGGAATGTGGTGGTCCATGACTGGCTGTATTACTATGCTTACAAGGACTTTCTCTGGGTAAGCAGCAAGATTAAGTTGATGTTATTTAAGAAATGGAGATCATTTTTCAGAAAGTGTTAGTATTATACAGCTGGAAGGAGTTACACTGAATTGCTCATGTTGAAAGAGTGATAGTATCTTTTCAGTTTTCTTTTGAGTTATTTACGTCTGGAAACCTGCTTATTTTAGTACTGCTTAGAAACCACTGTGTACAGTAGAAGGTCTAATACTGTGTCTTTGCTTTGGATTTTATCTTATATAACAATGTAAGAGTGCATGGAGGTCACTGGAGGAGTTGAAATGATCCACCAATAATGGATAATTTCTTTTTTTTTTTTTTTTTTTTTTTTTTTTTTTTTTTTTTTT
>PVKV010019649.1:0-41744 GCA_004027835.1 Alouatta palliata | reverse complement strand
TGGGTAGACTGCAAAAATTTTTTCCCATTCTGTTGGTTGCTGATTCACTCTAATGACTGTTTCTTTTGCTGTGCAGAAGCTGTGGAGTTTGATTAGGTCCCATTTGTCTATTTTGGCTTTTGTTGCCAATGCTTTTGGTGTTTTGGTCATGAAGTCCTTGCCTACGCCTATGTCCTGAATGGTTTTGCCTAGATTTTCTACTAGGGTTTTTATGGTGTTAGGTCTTATGTTTAAGTCTTTAATCCATCTGGAGTTAATTTTGGTGTAAGGTGTCAGGAAGGGGTCCAGTTTCTGCTTTCTGCACATGGCTAGCCAGTTTTCTCAACACTATTTATTAAACACGGACTCCTTTCCCCATTGCTTGTTTTTGTCAGGTTTGTCAAAGATCGGATGGTTGTAGATGTGTTGTGTTGCCTCGTAGGCCTCTGTTCTGTTCCATTGGTCTATATCTCTGTTTTGGTACCAGTACCATGCTGTTTTGATTACTGTAGATTTGTAGTATAGTTTGAAGTCCGGTAGTGTGATGCCTCCAGCTTTGTTCTTTTTGCTTAGAATTGACTTGGCTATGCAGGCTCTCTTTTGGTTCCATATGAAGTTTAAGGTGGTTTTTTCCAGTTCTGCGAAGAAGGTCATTGGTAGCTTGATAGGGATAGCGTTGAATGTGTAAATTACTTTGGGCAGTATGGCCATTTTCACGATATTGATTCTTCCTAGCCATGAACATGGAATGTTTCTCCATCTGTTTGTGTCCTCTCTTATTTCATTGAGCAGTGGTTTGTAGTTCTCCTTGAAGAGGTCGTTTACGTTCCTTGTTAGCTGTATTCCTAGGTATTTGATTCTCTTTGTAGCAATTGTGAATGGCAGTTGGTTCTTGATTTGGCTGTCTTTAAGTCTGTTATTGGTGTATAGGAACGCTTGTGATTTTTGCACGTTGATTTTGTATCCTGAGACTTTGCTGAAGTTGCTTATCAGTTTCAGGAGATTTTGGGCTGAGATGATGGGGTCTTCTAGATATACAATCATGTCGTCTGCAAATAGAGATAATTTGACTTCCTCCTTTCCTTTTTGAATACCCTTTATTTCTTTTTCTTGCCTGATTGCTCTGGCTAGAACTTCCAGTACTATATTGAATAGGAGTGGTGAGAGTGGACATCCTTGTCTAGTGTCAGATTTCAAAGGGAATGCTTCTAGTTTTTGCCCATTCAGCATGATATTGGCTGTTGGTTTGTCGTAAATAGCTTTTATCATTTTGAGATACGTTCCATCAATACCTAGTTTATTGAGGGTTTTTAGTGTAAAGGGCTGTTGGATTTTGTCAAAGGCCTTCTCTGCATCAATTGAGATCATCATGTGGTTTTTGTCTTTGATTCTGTTTATGTGGTGGATTATATTTATAGATTTGCGTATGTTGAACCAGCCTTGCATCCCCGGGATGAAGCCTACTTGATCATGGTGGATAAGCTTTTTGATGTGCTGTTGCAATCGGTTTGCCAGTATTTTATTGAAGATTTTTGCATCTATGTTCATCATGGATATTGGCCTGAAGTTTTCTTTTTCTGCTGAGTCTCTGCCGGGTTTTGGTATCAGGATGATGTTGGTCTCATAAAATGATTTTGGAAGGATTCCCTCTTTCTGGATTGTTTGGAATGGTTTCAGAAGGAATGGTACCAGCTCCTCTTTGTATGTCTGGTAGAATTCGGCTGTGAACCCATCTGGACCTGGGTTTTTTTGGGTGGTAGGCTCTTAATTGCTACCTCAACTTCAGACCTTGTTATTGGTCTATTCAGGGTTTCGACTTCTTCCTGGTTTAGTCTTGGGAGGATGCCAGTGTCCAGGAGTTTATCCATTTCTTCCAGGTTTACTAGTTGATGTGCATAGAGTTGTTTGTAGTAATCTCTGATGATGGTTTGAATTTCTGTGGAATCTGTGGTGATATCCCCTTTTTCGTTTTTTATTGCATCTATTTGATTATTTTCTCTTTTCTTTTTTATTAATCTGGCTAGTGGTATATTTTGTTGACCTTTTCGAAAAGCCAGCTCCTGGATTTATTGATTTTTTCAAGGGTTTTTCGTGTCTTTATCTCCTTTAGTTCTGCTCTGATTTTAGTTATTTCTTGTCTTCTGCTTGGTTTTGAGTTTTTTTGATCTTGCTCCTCTAGCTCTTTCAGTTTTGACGATAGGGTATCAATTTTAGATCTCTGCTTGCTTCTTATGTGTGCATTTATTGCTATATATTTTCCTTTGGAGACTGCCTTAAATGTGTCCCAGAGATTCTGGTATGTTGTGTCTTCCTTCTCGTTGGTTTCAAAGAACATCTTTATTTCTGCCTTCATTTCATTGTTTATCCAGTCAACATTCAAGAGCCAGTTGTTCAGTTTCCATGAAGCTGTGCGGTTCTGAGCTAGTTTCTGAATTCTGAGTTCTAACTTGATTTCACTATGGTCTGAGAGACTCTTTGTTATGATTTCCGTTCTTTTGCATTTGCTGAGGAGTGATTTACTTCCAATTATGTGGTCAATTTTAGAGTAGGTGTGATGTGGTGCTGAGAAGAATGTATATTCTGTGGATTTGGGGTGGAGAGTTCTGTAAACGTCTATTAGGTTTGCTTGATTCAGGTCTCAGTTCAAGTCCTGTATATCCTTGTTAATTTTCTGTCTTGTTGATCTGTCTAATATTGACAATGGGGTGTTCAAGTCTCCCACTATTATTGTGTGGGAGTCTAAGTCTCTTTGTAAGTCATTAAGAACTTGCCTTATGTATCTGGGTGCTCCTGTATTGGGTGCGTATATATTTAGGATCATTAGCTCTTCTTGTTGCATTGATCCCTTTACTATTATGTAATGTTCTTCTTTGTCTCTTTTGATCTTTGTCAGTTTAAAGTCTATTTTATCAGAGATGAGAATTGCAACTCCTGCTTTTTTTTTGCTCTCCATTTGCTTGGTAAATCTTCCTCCATCCCTTTATTTTGAGCCTTTGTGTATATTTGCATGGGAGATGGGTTTCCAGGATACAGCACACCGATGGGTTTTGGCTTTTTATCCAGTTTGCCAGTCTATGTCTTTTGATTGGGGCATTTAGCCCATTTACATTTAGCATTAATATTGTTATGTGTGAATTTGATCCTGCCATTTTGATGCTAGCTGGTTGTTTTGCCGGTTAGTTGATGCAGTTTCTTCATTGCATTGCTACTCTTTGCCGTTTGGTATGTTTTTTGAGTGGCTGGTACTGGTTGTTCCTTTCCATGTTTAGTGCCTCTTTCAGGAGCTCTTGTAAAGCAGGCCTGGTGGTGATGAAATCTCTGAGTACTTGCTTGTTCACAAAGGATTTTATTTTTCCTTCACTTATGAAGTTTAGTTTGGCTGGATATGAAATTCTGGGTTGAAAGTTCTTTTCTTTAAGGATGCTGAATATTGGCCCCCACTTTCTTCTGGCTTGTAGGGTTTCTGCTGAGAGATCTGCTGTGAGTCTGATGCGCTTCCCTTTGTGGGTAACCTGACCTTTCTCTCTGGCTGCCCTTAGCATTTTCTCCTTTATTTCAACCCTGGTGAATCTGATGATTATGTGCCTTGGGGTTGCTCTTCTTCAGGAATATCTTTGTGGTGTTGTCTGTATTTCCTGAACTTGAATATTGGCCTGCCTTCCTAGGTTGGGGAAGTTCTCCTGGATAATATCCTGAAGAGTATTTTCCAGCTTGGATTCATTCTCTCCATCACATTCAGGTACAGCTATCAAACGTAGATTAGGTCTTTCCACATAGTCCCATATTTCTTGGAGACTTTGTTCATTCCTTTTTACTCCTTTTTCTCTGTTCTTGCCTTCTCGTTTTATTTCATTGGGTTGATCTTCAACCTCTGATATCCTTTCTTCTGCTTGGTCGATTCGGCTGTTGAAACTTGTGTATGCTTCACAAAGTTCTTGTCTTGTGTTTTTCAGCTCCATCAATTCACTTATATTCCTCTCTAAGTTGGTTATTCTTGTTAGCATTTCATCAAATCAGTTCTTAGTTTCTTTGCATTGGGTTAGAACAAGTTCTTTTAGCTCACAGAAGTTTCTTATTACCCACCTTCTGAAGCCTGATTCTGTCATTTCATCACACTCATTGTCCATCCAGCCTTGTTCCTTTGCTGGTGAGGAGTTGTGATCCTTTGTAGGAGGAGAGGCGTTCTGGTTTCAGGTGTTTTCCTCCTTTTTGCGCTGGTTTCTTCCCATCTTTGTGGATTTATCTATGTGTGGTCTTTGTGGTTGGTCATTTTCAGATGGGGTCTCTCACTGGACGTCCAGTTTGTTGATGATGAAGTTATTTCTTTCTGTTTCTTAGTTTTCCTTCTAACAGTCTGGCCCCTCTGCTGTAGGACTGCTGAGGTCCACTCCCGGCCCTGCTTGCCTGGGGATCACCTGCAGCAGCTGTAGAACAGTAAGGGTTGCTGCCAGTTTCTTCTTTTGCTGTCTTTGTCCCAGAAGATTACCTGCCAGATGCCATTCTGAGCCCTCCTTTATTAGGTGACTTGTTGGATATATGGGGGTCAGGGAGCTGCTTGAGGAGACAGAGTGTCCTTTATAGGAGCTTAAGTGCTGAGCTATGAGCTCCATTGTTCATTCAGAGTTGCTGGGCAGGTACGTTTAAGTCTGCTGCAGCAGCACTCATAATCCCCTTTTTCTTCCCAGGTGCTCTGTCCCGGGGAGTTAGGACTTTATTTATGAGTTTCCCTTGTACTGCTGCCTTTTTCTCAGGGCTGCCTTGCCCAGCGATGAGGCAGCCTACTCACTGCCTGCAGAGGCTTTGCTGAGTTGGTGTGGTCTCCGCCCAGCTGCCGTGTGAACTTCCCTGCAGTCCAGTTTATACCGGTGTAGTTAGAACTGCTTTGGCAATGGCGGGCTGCCTCTGCAATGGCAAACTACCTCCGTAGTGGCAGACTGCCTCAGTAATGGCAGACGCCACTCCCCCACAGAGCTGGACAGTCCTGGGTTCAGCTGTGCTTGCTGTGAAACTTTCGATCCAGAGCGTTTCCAATGGCTGTTTTTTTGTGGGGGTGGAACCAGCCAAGCCTGATCACCTCGCTCCCTGCCTCAGAGCCTTTTTTTTTCTTTTTTTTTTTTAAGTTGAATAGTCGACTGTCTCCCAGGTGTTCCAGCCGCCTGTTGAAAAGGCGCCGGGATCTATGTGATTTCCCGTGCGGTTACCCACTGCGCTGGCTGAAACCGGGGGTGCTGAGTTTCGTGGTGTTTTTTGCCTGGCAAATCTCCTGGCCTGGCTACCTGTTTCAGTCCCCTTTTTTAATCAGATGAATGGGTGGCTCTGCCTTCCCGGAGCTCCAATTGCCAGCTAAAATGGCACCGGGACCCACATATTTTGTATGGGGAACCGCTGCACCTGGGTGCCTCCCAAAACAGTGGCGCCGGTGAAAACAGCTGCGCAGGCAAAAACAGCCGTGCCAGCCAAACCAGCTGTGTTGGCGACCTGTGGGACTCCTCCCCCTGGGAATCTCCTGGTCTTTGGGCAATAAAAATCCATCTGGGAATGTGGCGTCTACTCACCCTCCACGCTTTCACTGGGAGCTGCAATCCTCAGCTGCTCCTAATTGGCCATCTTGCCAAATCTCCGAGACGTGCCTTTCACCTTCTCTTTGATTGTGAAGCCTCCCCAGCCATGTAGATGTAAGTCCAATAAACCTCTTTCTTTTGTAAGTTGCCCAATCTGGTATGTCTTTATCATGGGTGTGAAAATGAACTAAAACAAGGACCTAGCAGTGCTAAGACTGAATTGCATTTAAAAATTATTTTTAAGGTTGCAACTAATTTTTTTTCCCTCTCTTTATCTTAGGTTATAGTTCTATAGAGCTTTGAGCTAAGATCCTGCTGAACTCACTGGGAACCCTTCCCTGGTGGTAGCTCCTTAGCATTGATCCATAGTGTTCAAAACTTTAAGACTAAAAACTCTTTTTCTGATCAGAAGTTTCTACTTCCAGCCCTATGTGCCTTCAGAAATTTGGCAAATGTCTTGAAGAAGATGCTGGCATATTTTAAGACCTCTCAACAGTCTGATTTTGTCACCCTAACATTGTGGCATTCCCTCCCAGATTCTCAGCCTCTTGCCTAAACCTAGAGTGAGCAAATACTCACAGGAAGAAAGTGGCTTCAGATCATCAGCTTACCTTTTTGAGGTTCTGTCTTCTTTGAAACTTTAACTTCTATGGCACAAATTGCTTTCTCAGACCTCTGATGATTATAAACTTTTTTTACCTATATTTTTTACTTGTTTGTTTTTGTGGCAACTTTAGTTTGCCACAAACTACTCCCTTCTACCCAGAACTGGAAGTCTTCTTGTTTAACTTTTTAAATTGACCTTTCAAAGCAGCATTATTGTCATTATTTTTAATATTATAGAAATATTTATTGGTGACATATGAGTTAATACGTTGTTCAGAGATAAATTTAATAGACAGCAATTATGGGCAGCTACTTCAGCTCAAAGTTTGAACATTTAACTAAGTTATAAATCTATACTATTATTTTATTGTTTGGTTCAAAATATGGATTGCTATGTTCTGTTGTCACTTTGTTTTACTATAAATAACTTTAAAAACATTATACTCCAAATAGTACAGTATTATTTTTGAGTTCAGTGAAAAAATTACATGCAAGTCGATTTTGCTTTTTATAAGCAAAGAAGATATTTTACAACTTGAATTATAATTAACTTTGGCTATGACAGCTAGCTGAGAAAGATTGGAAAACAAAAACCAGGTAAACTCACTAGTTGGAAGAATTTTCATAGAAATTACCAAAAATCTCCAAGTTAAGGAATCCCAGATATGAGAACATCTCATCATTTTGGTAGCGAAAAGAACTCAGACATTCAGTGAAAGTCTAGGCAGGCTGACTTTGAGGTAGATGGGGGCCCTGTTATAAGGTCCAGGTCTAGAAAGAGAATAATGTCTCCTTGGATGCTTTGGGAATATAAGGACCTAAGCCTTGGGGAATAAAATTACTGGAAATTAAAGCAGGGATTTACAATCTTTGAAAAAAAGTAAAGAGTTGGCCAGAGAAGAAAGGTAAAATCCTCTAATTGATCCAACCCTGGAAATGTTGACTTGAACCAGGGATTTCCTGAAGCTCAGACTCCTTATAGTCCTCCCTTGGTGCCTGATTGGCTTCAGTCTGGGGCAGGCCTGAAACTGTCTGGAAGTTCCTTCTCTTTTCCATCCTTGAGCACTAAGAAAGTTTTATTTCACATTTTCGCTCTTTCTTAGAACTTTTTTTGGCACACTTCTCATCCACTTTCCCTGGTTAAATTGATTATCCCTTCTTTGTTTCACCATTGAATAAACTTTTGTAGAGGTTCCTTCACACTTTTTCTATTTCTTTATACAAGCCATGGTGAGTTATTAATGCATAAAGAATAATAGAAAGCAGAGAGTTAGTTAGATCATCTTAATTAGACTCAAAGCTGTGAGAGCCTGATGGATTAATCACCACATCAGGCCGACAGTTTTATCAGCTGACCAGAGAGGGGAGAGAGAAAAAAGAGATATCAAGAAATGCGGAAGTTCTGGTTTAATTCTAGTTCAAACTAAAATCACCTATCATTGAATTTGATCCCTGAGGTACAAAATCAAGTGCATTAAAACCAGCCACTATTCTGGCATATCATTCTTCTGTGTCTTAAAAAGAATTTATTAGGAACCTTAGAGGTTTTCGGTGTTCAACATAGTGAAATGCTGCTGGGTACTTTGGAAGCCACTGAGCGTATTTGGACTTTGGTAGACCTGAGAGCTGCCTTAAAATAGCATGACTTATTTCCTTTGATACTAGACTTGACAAGAGTTTTGATTAGGACTGCTTAGAAGAACTTACAGAATGAGACATTTCATCTCATGACAAATGTATCTGATGAGTTGTTACAAATTTATTATGCAGAACCACCATTGGAAATATTAACCATGTCTTGTTTTATGAATTCTGTGTTCATCCTTTATCAAATGAAAACATTTTCCCCTTCCTTCTTTCAAAGAATTAGCTAGAACTTTTTTGGAAATCCAAGTTTTTCTTTTTTAAAAAGTTTTTGTTTTAGGTTCATGAATGCATGTGCAGCTTTGTCATTTAGGTAAACTCGTGTCACAGGGTTTGTTGTACAGATTAGTTTGACACCCTGGTATTAAGCCCAGTACCCAATCATTCTTTTTTCTGCTCCTCTACTTCTTCCTACCCTCTACCCTCAGGAAGGCCCCAGTGTCCATTGTTCCCTTCTTTGTGTCCATGTGTTCTCATTACTTAGCTCTCACTTACTAGTGAGAACATACAGTATTTGGTTTTCTGTTACTGTGTTAGTTTGCTAAGGATAATGACCTCCAGCTCCATCCATGTTCCTGCAAAGACAAGATCTCATCCTTCTTAATAGCTGCATAATATTCCATGGTGTATCGGTACTACATTTTCTTTATCCAGTCTACCATAATGGGCATTTAGGTTGTTTCAATTTCTTCAGTATTGTCAATAGTGCTTCAGTGAGCATACATGTGCATGTGTCTTTATGGTAGAATGATTTGTATTTCTTTGGATATATACCCAGTAATGGGATTGCTGGGTCAAATGATAGTTCTGCTTTTAGCTCTTTGAGGAATCACCACACTGCCTTCCATAATGGCTGAACTAATTTACACTCTCACTGACAGTGTATAAATGTTCCCTTTTCTATACAACCTCACCAGAATCTGTTGCTTAGGGCAGTACAGCCATTTTAATGATACTGATTCTTATGAACACAGTATGTTTTTCCATTTGTTTGTGTCATCCCTGACTTTTTTGAGCAGTGTTTTGTAATTCCCATTTTAGAGATCTTTTACCTCCCTGGTTAACTGTATTACTAAATATTTTATTCTTTCCATGGCTATCACGAATGGGATTATGTTCCTGATTTGGCTCTTGGCTTGACTGTTGCTGATATGTAGGAATGCTAGTGATTTTATATCTTGATTTTGTATCTCTTACTTTGCTGAAGTTGTTTATCAGCTTACAGAGCTTTTGGGCTGAGACTATGGGGTTTTCTAGATATAAAATCGTGTGATCCGCAAACAGGGATTGTTTGACTTCTTCCTTCCTACCTAGATTCCTTTTATTTCTTTATCTTGCCTGATTGCTCTGTCCAGGACCTCAAATACTATGCTAAATAGGAGTGATGAGAAGAGGCATCCTTGTATTGCACCAGTTTTCAAGGGGAATGCTTCCAGCTTTTACCAATTCAGTATGATGTTGGCTGTTGGTTTGTCATAGATGGCTCTTAATATTTTGAGGTATGTTCATTGAACACCTAGTCTATTGAGAGTTCTTAAGAGGAAGACGTGTTGAATTTTACCAAAAGCCTTTTCTGCATCTATTGAGATGCTGTCCATCAGCTCAGGTGCTATGATATGGACTCCTAGGAGGTACCTGAGGGATGTGCTGCAAGCAGTGTAGCCATGCTGGCGCCCTGGGAGAGGCCAGCAGACTGAGCGTTCATTAGTCAGACCCACCCAATCTCATGGGTGTGACTGCCCAGCAGAATTCAGATCTGGCACTTCCCCTAGGGCTAAAGTCTCCTATGGGAGCAAGTCAAGCCGAGGAACGTGGGCATTCCTGACTGTGCTCTGCAAGAGATGCTTCTGTACCAAACCCTCTGGGCTCCACACTGGCTGGAGTTCTGCCCCTACCACTTCTCTAAGCTTTCTGCGCCTACCACTTATCCAAGCAGCTCTCCCTGCCAACTCAAGTGTCTATAATGGTTGAGGGATCTCTTTCTGCTGGAATTCCAAAGGCCCACGGCAAGAGAGCAGGCTACTTCTTGCCTATACAATTAACCCTTTCTGTAGGAGTTGTTGGGGGCTAGAAACATGTTCCGGTGAACAGTAACCCTGTGCAGAATTCCCAGCTTTCTCCTCCTTCAGTCCAGCATCTGTGTCTTCCTTCTGTCCACTCTAAATGCCTTCTCTCTGAATATCTGCATGCGTATGCCAGTCTTCCAGACGTTCTGGTCTTTTGGTGGGAGATGTTCCTCCTGCCTGCATCTAGTTGACTATCTTCCCTTTTTATTCTTTAAACATATCCCTTTTTAAAAATTATTTTAATCTTCTGTAGTAACTTATACTTTCTTTCCTGATATCTGTTTTCTCAGCGCATGTGTTAGCATTTTTAATAATTTTATGCTGAGTTTGAGCAATATAAAATCACTTAACTTTCTTTCATTTTCTGGTTATCATTTTCTGAGGGTCTTTTAACTCCAAATTTCAGTGAATCTTCTTTTATACTCAGTTCTTGTTCAGTGCTCAGATGTTGATATGTTAAGTTTTTCTTCCTCTGAAGGAAAAAATGAACAAGTCAAGGCCCTGGGAAGCAAATAGGGTCAATTGTCCAAGAAGAGAAGGGATATAGACTGTGTGCTATATCCTCAAAGGGTTGACCTGTAGACACAATGGAAAAGAGAGGGTAGGTATCTTTTCTGGTAAACTTGGTTTCTGGATCCTCTGTCAGCTTTAGGAAGGCAAGAATTTTGAGTTTGTAGCAGGCGAGAGGCAGGAAAGGACTTTGTGCCAACTGTTGGGGTCTCATGAGAATCTAACATGGTCAGTTGAGCTGCCAACTCTCAATGGAATAATAAATACCTGAACCCATATAGAGCCAGTGCAGTGGGCAGATGGTGGAGTTCGAGAAAAGGTAGCATGACTGAGGGATTATATCTGATTTTCACTTTAAAATAAATTGTGTCTGTGTGTATGTATGTGTGTGCATGTGTTGTATGTATGTAAATTATGTATCATCTATGTCCAGTTGTTGGGGTATGTGTGTGTTTCCCATGGAATGACTGATAGTGACTTTCCTGCCAATTTTGGTGAATTTGTTTTTGTTTTTGTTTTTTTGAGACAGAATTTCGCTCTTGTTACCCAGGCTGGAGTGCAATGGCGTGATCTTGGCTCACTGCAACCTTCACCTCCTGGGTTCAAGCATTTCTCCTGCCTCAGCCTCCCAAGTAGCTGGGACTACAGGCATACGCCACCATGCCCAGCTAATTTTTGTATTTTTAGTAGAGAGGGGGTTTCACCATGTTGACCAGGATGGTCTTGATCTCTTGACTTTGTGATCCACCCGCCTTGGCCTCCCAAAGTGCTGAGATTATAGGCATGAGCCACCAAGCCCGGCCTGGTGAATTTGTTGTAATTTGATTTTCCTAATTTCTGAGATATCACATTATTTTTGCTAGAATATTTAAAAATAACTCATACTACCTTAAATGGATTTTTTGAACAATTACATCAGTCCAAAAATAGAATCAGATGCCTGGGTAATTACTCAGTTTCCTGTCACTGCATCTAGTCAGAGACTATCTTTCAGGGACATCATAAGAAAGATCCTACATTGGATTGGGAGGTTGAAGCATTTTCTTTTTGATATTTGTGTTTTTAGTGTCTAGGAAAGTACTGGCCATGTAACAAGCATGGTGTAAATGTATGTTGAATAAATGAATTAATAGATAGATGTGTTAAAGTGACCCCAGTGTGGGTATTAGATGAATATATGGGTAAACTAAACAGCTATTAGAATATAATTTATATAAATACTGTTTCAGGAAAGCTATATATTTCTAGAGAGACCTGATATAAATCAATACTTAAATCTATTAATTTCACTTGCAATAACAGTTTTTATCGATGCTACAAAACTAAATCTATTGGTAGGGCACCCTCAGATTAGGAGTCCATGACTCGGAACTCATGAAATTTGCAGCTCCTCAATTTTTGCCCCTTTTCTCAACACTAGTTTTTTGACTGCTTGCCTTTTTTGCCCATTCCCCACCACATCATAGTCATCTGGATTTAGGTTGTTCTTTTTCTCTCTCAGGTAGTTATGTTTAGGCTTTATAGCAAGGGTAACCCTCATGCTAGAGCCGAAAGTAAAAACATTCCTCATTCTGATCTTTATATGTCCTTTAAAAACAAAAACAAAAACCCAGATGAACTAAAAACATGAAGATTTTTCAATCATTGTAACGTCAAAAACAATATTCAGGGATGTCTGATCATTCCATTAGGGCATGTTGTTTTCTTTGAATTCATTCATATTTCTAGCTGTTCTGTCTACTGACAGAAGTGTGGTTTGTCTTTATGCTTTTTGCAGCATAACTGCTGTAAGAGGTATTTAATTTAGATTGAGCAAGGTGTAGTAGAAAAAGCACTGGCCTGGAAATTCTGTCTGGAATTAGGTAACTTGCCCTTTAGTTCAACTAGATGGATCCGATGGTCCATTCTTTCTTAAACATTTTTTGACTCTACATTTAACACGTTGTGGCTGTAATTTTAAATAAACAATTTTAAAACAAACTTGGGCATGATATATTTTGAGCTAGAAAATGGTTTTCCAACACCTTGGGTAATTTTTTCTGTATATATTTAGATTTTGAAAATCTGGTTCAAATTTGTACATGTCTGCAGTTGCATATTGTGGCACTACAATATTATTTCTTTTTCTAAATTCCATCATGCTTCCTGTTTTGAGTGAACAGCTCTGTTTTAGAAAACACTTTGCTAAATGTTTCCACTCACTGTAACATAAGCGTGTCACCCTTTGAAAATTCTCTGGATAATGCAGCAAAGTGGCATTTGGTACATTGTAGTTATTCTGATTTCTTTTACAACTGGAGTCTGGGTTGGTAAGCATAAGGTGGGTTGAGTCTGTATATAGTAATACTCACAGCCAGAGAAGAAGATATAATAACTGTGGGGAATTTTTTTGGCAAGATACTTCAGAAAATCCATCTTCCTATTCTATTCTGAAATTACTCTAGCAATGTTTTTGAAAATTAGTCATCCAAGTTTGATTGAACGTTTTCAGTGACATTAAGTTTACTATGTTTCGAGGCTTCATTTTCATTTCAGAAAGCCCCAGGTTAGAAAACCTTCCCTTGCAATGAGCTGAAATCTGCCTCTCTTGAAGCTCTACCTGCTTTCCAGAATAAATTTAATCTCAGATGCAGTTTTTTCAACAATTGTAAGGTCTTTAGTGCTCTCTCTTCCTGCTTTCTGTTTTAAGATGAAATATTTCCTGTTTCTTACCATTTTGGTCACCCTCTGGAGGCACTTCAATTTGTCCATATCTTTTCTTTTTTCTTAGCTTTTTACTGTGCAGTAATAATAAATGCACAGGAAATCACAAAGAAATGTATAGTGAGGTCCTGTGCACCTTTCACCTATTCTCTTCAATGTTGACATCTTGTGTAATGCATAACTTTTTTTTTGACAGAGTCTCACTCTGTTGCCCAGGCTGGAGTGCAGTGGCATGATCTCAGCTCACTGCAACCTCCTCCTCCTGGGTTCAAGTGATTCTCCTGCCTCAGCCTCCCGAGTAGCTGGGATTACAGGTGCATGCCACCACACTGGCTATTTTTTTTTTTTTTTTTTGGTATTTTTAGTAGAGACAGGGTTTCACTGTGTTAGCCAGGATGGTCTCAATCTCCTGACCTCATGACCCACCTGCCTCGGCCTCCCAAAGTGCTGGGATTTACAGGCATGAGCCACTGTGCCTGGCCCTTGCATAACTTTAATACAATGTCAAACCCAGGGAACTGACATGGATACAAAAAATAGAGGTTATTCAAATTCCACCGGTTATACATACGTGTGTGTGTTTGTGTGTGTGTGTGTGTGTGTGTATGTGTGTGTTCATTGAGTTTATTGAAATTATGTTCCTACTTTCCCTTAGAGACTGTGAAATAGGGGTTCTAGCTTCCCTAATGATTACATTTCAAACAGATGGCTCCGCAGATCCTTGAGAAAGACATTCCTGGGTTGTAGGAGATTTACATCTCAAAAGGAAAGGGAAAGAAAAAATTTACAAGTTTTCTAAAGTAAATTCTCTAAGAAAATGGAGGTCGTGGTGGGGGGGTGCACAATAAGCTCTATGCAATTTCATCAGATCTGTAGCTTTGTGTGACACAAACTACAATTGTGGCGTGACTACCACCACAATTAAGCTGCTTAATTGCACAATCACCATAGGAATCCCTTATGCTGCCCCTTATAACCTTGCTTGCCCTCTCCCTCCATCCCTAACTCCTGGGAGCCACTAACCTAGTCTCCATTTCTATAATTATGTTAATTCAAAGTGTTATACAAATGTCCATATCTTTTAAAAATGGACAAAGAATTAAGAACTGTCTCTTAATCTTGACCTCTGTAGGCAGTTCTTGATTTATAAATATTTGATTTATATGACCATCCTTGTATGAACAGTGGGGGTCCCTGAACTGTAAACTCAGGGGGCAACGTTGTTCTCAAGTTCAAAATTCTAAGAAATAACTTTTTAAGTCTCTTGCTAGAATCAGGGCTGACTCCTTTCTCCAGACTAAACCTTTGACTTCTCAATACTTAAACAAACAAGAAAACAATAAGACAGAGATTTTAGTATCCCAAAGATCAAGAGACTTATTAATCTTGTGCAATCTTTTAAAATTTTGTTCATCTGAGCCATTCTGGACCTCCTAACTTTTTGGGAGGTCGATGCAACTCTATTTACCCACAATTGAGTGATGTTGGCTCCAGCAATGTGTGTTTGATAACCTTTTCTGGAGCAGATATCTATTATGTGCTAACATCGAATTAGAACCTTATCACTTCATTTAAGGAGGATTAATAGCAATGAATAGCCAGCTGGAAAGGTTTTGGGCAAAGATTTATCACACAAACTTTGTAATTATTGATTATTGATGTTCTTTTTTCTAACCCAAACAGCCTTAACACTTCCCTCAGCTTCTCTAAACTTCAGTTTTCTCCCAGACTGTAATCCCCACAACCTCTCCCTTCCCCACCCTTTTTTTTTTTTCAAGAGAATTTACTTTAGAAAACTTGTGAATTCTTTTTCCCTCTGTCCTATTGAGATGTAAATCTTCTACAACACAGGAATGCCTTTCTTAGGAATCTGGGAGCCTTTGAAATGTAATCATTAGGAAAGCTAGAACACCTATCTCACAGTCTATAAGGGAAGGAAGAAACCAATAAGTGCCCATTAGCAAATAGTTGGTCTAATCACACTGACCCATGTCCCTGTTAATGTTTTCTAGTCCTTTTCCTCTGGCTCATCTCAGTACTTAAAATCTCTCCAGGTTTGTTTCAGCAGAGCTGAGTTCACTCTCTCCCCTCTATTGCAATAGTCTCAAATAAAGTCTTCCTTGCCTGTTTAATTCCATCTGGTACAATTTTTCTTTGATCTCTTGGTGAGACTTACTTGATTATAATAATTAATAGCCATTGTCTAGTTTTCTTATATATTTTTTTCTGGCAAAAAAGAAAATTATTAAATTTTGGTAATATCGGTGGGCGTTAGGCTCATAAAGGAGACTTTGACCAGTAATCTCCCAGGGCACAAATCTGGGGAGATGAACTGGAGACCATTGCTTTAGCATATGCAGGTGAAGTTAGCACATTCCTTGGTAGCAGAATCTTTTGGTAATTTTCTCAGTCTCTCTGAGAGACTGACATGTGCTCCTGGCATGCCTTTTTGGAACCAAGTTTGTTTTTTCTGTAGAAATGTCTTATAATTTTGGCTGGTTTTTGTCTCAGCTTCGATAAGGTCTGGCATACTTGGGGATCAGACCTGCTAGGGGTCTCTTCTGAGGACTGAGAGGTAACTGAGAAATATGTACCTAAGAAATAATTAGCCTAATTTGATGAATTTGCCTTATTGCCTTTGATATAACCTCCTTCATTTAACTGATCACTTCTCATGACATTCAACATTCCCACTCTAGTCCAAGGCTTCATCATCTCTATGTGTAATATAGACATATTCTCCTATCTGGTCTCTATGCTTTCTCCCTTGTGGCCTTGCCATTTGTTTTCCTCTGGTATCTACATTAATCTTTTAGAAGTGTCTTTTAAAAATGTCCCTGTTTCACTCTCAACTCTCCAATGACTTTGCAACATGTTCAAAATAAAACCCAAAGTAATCTTCAGTGCTTGCAAGGCCTTAGTGATCAGGCCCTTCCCAGACCTCAGTTCCTGCATTCAGCCTCTTCCTTGTGGCTCTCTAACTGCTGAGCCTTCTTTCATTTCCTAGAGACAACCTAACCAGTCCACTTAAAGGCATTGCTGTTGCTCTGATTGGAATGCTTCTCCACCAGGCATTCACTTTGCTAACACCCCACTTTATTTAAATCTCTGCTCAAATGTCACCTCCTCAGAAAGACATGCTCCAAAAGTGCACCCCATTTTTCTGCTTTTGATCTTTCAAAGCAGTTTTCCATATCTGAGATTATAAAATGCTTTTTGATTATAATCTTTTCCCCTCTAGTCTGTAAACATAGGCCAAGAACTTTGTCTTATTATTGTATCTGAAGTTCCTAGAATAGTGCCTGGCATTTAGTAGTATGCAATACATTTGTATTGAACAATTGAATTAATTTAGATTGCTAGCTGATGAAGTTTACAAAATTTGAGTTACATAGAGGCTCATTGTATAAATCAGTGCATCTGGGACCATACCTCAGGTACAATATGGATTACAGAAGATTATGTGTGATAGGAACACTAAATGTAGTGTAAAACATTTTATGAAAAAATACATTTTGTGTTCCAAATAGCTGGTTTATATGTGGCTTTTGGAGCATAATAAATTTAAGCTGGGCATACATTGGCCTTCTATAAATTTCAGTAATGTATTTTCATAAGAAAATTATTAATATTTCAATATTATATTTTCCTAAAGTTGTTTCTAAGATTATGCTATTTCTGGAGAAATATCATCTTCCCTGGTAACCATGGAACCAAATTAGTAATCAAGGTAGAAGGTGCTTGACAGCAACATTATTCAGAGTCAAAGTTTGGGACATTTGTTCATTTGGAGGATGGTGGCTATCATTTAAGAATGCAGAGAGGAGGGCAAAATTTTTCTGCCACCTTGGAGAAATAATTGACAAGAAGTAGGCTCAGTGTCAGTCCTAGGAAATAAATAATACTTCATTTTCATCTGAAAAAGCATGTTCAGTAAAAACAGAAGTAGAAAGCCCAAATGGAATTGGGTGGCAGCTACCACATGGTGGGCATGCAGGAGCCCAGGATTTGCCTAGGTACATTTGATACTAAAATATGGCCATGTTTACACATCCCATATACATGAAAGGTTATAGCTCCTAATATGTAGCTGACACTGGACAACAACAGTGTAGTCGTTGCAGAAAGGGAATGGAGGACAGAAGTAACATCCACTCATACTCACTTCTGTAGACACTGCTGCTGTACATGCACTATTCCATGAAAGTTCCAGCCGTCCTGTGGAGTGGGTACTTTTATTATCACCATTTCATAGATGAGGTGGCTGAGGCTTGGAGTGGATATGTAGCACAGTAAGACAACTGTGCTGGAATGCTAATTAGGGGCTGTCTGGCTTGGAAATCAGTCCTGTCTTCTGTGGCACTCTGTGATTATAGCTGTGTAGGACTGGGGAATAAGCAATCAATATCATGGACTCTGAAGGCAGCATTTCAGAAAGTTGTCAATATTCTTGTATTTTTCTCGAAAGCTTTTAAAGTCATTGCTAGGGATTTAAAGCCAGATTGGAAGGAATGGTAAGACAAGAATGAAGTACACATTAACTCTTAGATCTTATGGTTTCTGTGTAACATCCCTTTTATCATCATGCATCCCTCCAAAAAATATGTATACTGAAGAAAATGATTGGAATTAGTAGTTCTAATGAATATCCATATACATTAATTTAAAGCCAGCCACTAAAGTGTAGTCTCTGCCGGAGTTTTAAAGGTATTATCTATTTGAAATCTTACTTATTTTTATTGAATAATGGGTAGATATTGCAATGAATTTAACACCAAAAATTGTTGCATGACTGCTATATATAAATACTATAATAATTAAAAAGTTATTTGTAATCTACGAACCACAAACTAATTCAAACTAACTCCTTCTGAGGCTAGAGAGGTCTGTGGTCCTTCAGGAAATGAAAGTGAGGGAATTCTGCGTGGGTCATAAGGGCATATGAGAAAGAACCTCTCTTGCATTCTTGTTGTTTCCATAAAGGCAACTGCTTTGAGGCTTAGGGTCTAAGAAAGTCTCAGACTCTGAACTTTGCCCTGCCTCTAGAGTCTTGCATTAGTTCCTTTGTTAAAGTCATTAAAGTCTAAAAAATAATCTGTTTAAAGAGAGCTTTGCTTTTCTGCCTGCTCAGAAGACATTACATGCTTGTATGTGTGATTTGCTCACACTCAGACTTCCATTAGCTTAGGACCTTGCAGCAACAGCCTTACTCATCAATACCTGTGTAAGGCTTCCCCACATATATGAAGCTACCAAAGAGCATCCTGGTAATTGGAAGTGGGAGTGGGAAAAATAGGGCCAGAAGTGCCCAGAACTGCATAGGTGCTTAAATAAGTGTTTGATTGACTGATAACTAGCAACAAATCTGAGTTGCTCTTGTAGTTCCACCCAATTTATGGGCCAGGTCATGTGCTGTCATGAAATATGCAAGTTATATGGCTGTCACTAAATGAAAATTATTTCTAGATGCATTTTGATGAGGGTTACAGATTTTAATAATGCTTATATTTAATTTTGTATTTATAATTGTCATATATTTTGAAAATGTTACAAAAGAAAATTTTCATGGATTCAGCTTTATAAATGCAACATATATATTCAGCTTTATAAATGTAACAGCTTTATATATACAACATAACAATTATATCATTACAATGAGCCCTACAAATAGAGCAGTGACAGCAAGGTCAGTAAGGTGGCCCAGAAACTCTGAGGTCTGTCTTGTTGTTAAGTCTTCAGCACATGTGTATGACTTAGGTAGATTGGCTGAAGAGGTCTGCACTGACCTGTGTCTGTACACTTCTCAGCTGGTCTGGGCTAAAGCAGGAAATAGGCAAAGCTTGCGTTGTTTCCATTTTGCTGTCCAATTCCTCACTACTATTTTCTTCCCTTATCAAAACTTCCTTTCTTGATACTAAGAGAACTGAAAATTTAAGTGATCATCCCAAGAGTCTTCGTGATAAAGGTAATATGCATTGAAGAAGGGAGCTCTGATGGTGGGAGTTTGGGCACTCAGTAGGGCAGGGAGAACTTTTTTTCTTTCATTCTTCAACACACTTTCCTGTCATTTCCTAAATCAACTCAATCATTCTGTGATTTGTAAGCCATTAATATGCCAAAGAAGCATCAAAAGATTTTTCCACTTATTTTTAAAAAGAAATCATAATTACTAGCCCTTACTAACAAAGATTAGCAAGCATTTCCTGCCTGTCTGGTTGACAGTTTTTATTTAGCTCCTGAGGAAATACAAATTGGATTTACAGCATGAAGAAGTAGAGATAAAACCAAGCAGGGTTGATTCCTTTTCCATCAGGCTTACATTAAATGCATATACATGTATAATATATATGTGTATATATATGTATTAAACTTTTTTTGGTAGTACTGTCATTGAATATTTGATATATATTTTTAGGTATGAAATACAGTATGATCTCCATGCTATAGATATGTATGAAAAGAAATCAAATGTCTATCAAAATGGTGAAAATGTGTAATAGGCAATATGCATTCATTCCATAAAGCCAATTCCAGAGAAACATATCCTTTGGCAGGAAAACAATTTTAATGTAGAATTTAATGCAATAGGGGTGACATATTTTAGTACCAATTAATTAGATTAGTGAAGCGAAATGGCATGAGTCAGAAAAAATAAAATGAGCTGCATGACATGAAGCACTTTGCAATAATTCTTAGGCTATCAATTCTGTTATTTTGCAATTTGAATTCTATTTAAATCATTAAAAATCATATAAAAACAGTTCTTGTTTCCTCTGGTTGATTATATAAAGATATAACAATGAGTTCCATTTATGTGGAAAATGAACAGAACACTTTCTGCAATAAAAACTTTCTGGGTTGTAAAATATGTTTAATCATTTCTTCAATTTTTCTTGCTTGTGTTTGTACCATGGACCTTCTGAGAAAGTTCCACTTATTTTGTGTTAATTCATTTTTTTTACTTTGTTAGTTTATTTATGCCTCAACTTATTCTGTAAGTTTACAATAAATTGTTTTTTAAAGTTGATACATGTGAATATAACAATCATGACCAGAACCAAGAGAAACGTAGGTGACAAAACTGGACCTTGTTAAAATAAGATTAAAAATGCAGGCCATGGAGGGATATGTACTTTTTGTGGTTGAATTTAAAGTGTGACTCTAACTTCATAGCTTAAAAGCAAAAAGTAAAACATGATATATAATTGTCTTAATTATGGAAGATAATTCTATTGTATGTGTTAGAATATTTTAAGTAATATAAAACTCAAACAGGTCCACAAAAATCTGAAAATATACTGATAAGTGTGGTGGTAGTAAGGCTTGGTTTAACTAGAACTTGGTCTGATTGACTCAGCTATTCTTGGCAGTTTCATTGTTTTTGTGTTGATTTCATCTCTGTCTTGTTGCAAGATAGTTACAGGAGTACTGGACCTCACATCTGTAAACAACTACATACAGAGTCTATCTCTTTAGGCCGTCTCTTGACAGGAAAACTTCACTTCTATGTTGTCCAATAAATTAACCTTCACATCTCACTGGCCTAATTATTTAATTAATAACCTGCAACCAAAGGAATGCTAAGGGCAGATTGGCCAAGGCCTGGTTTCCTGTACCAGTTATAGCAAGAAACTGGATTACCTTGGGCAACTCACAGCCTTCTTTGAAACTATTAGTGTAATCAACTTCCCTTGAAGTTCACCAGCTATATAGTTTAGGAGGGGATACCTGAATGGATATTAAATTAGGAAAGGGAAAATGGATGCAACCAACAACATCCTTGGTACAACTCAACTAAGGGGAAGTAACAACCCCATCAACAAGTGAGCAAAGGCTATGAACAGACACTTCTCGAAGGAAGACATTTATGCAACCAACAAACATATGAAAAAAAGCTTGTCATCATTCGTCATTAGAGAGATGCAAATCAAAACCACAATGAGATACCATCTCACTCAGAACGGTGATCGTTACAAAGTCAGGAAACAACAGATGCTGATGAGGATGTGGAGAAATAGGAACACTTTTACACTGTTGGTGGGAATGTAAATTAATTCAACCATTGTGGAAGACAGTGTGGCAATTCCTCAAGGATCTAAAACCAGAAATACCATTTGACCCAGCAATCCCATTACTGGGTATATACCCAAAGGATTACAAATCATTCTACTATAAAGACATATGCACACATATGTTTACTGCAGCACTATTTACAATAGCAAAGACTTGGAAGCAACCCAAATGCCCATCAATGATAGACTGGATAAAGACAATATGGCACATATACACCATGGAATATTATGCAGCCATAAAAAAGAATGAGTTTATGTTCTTTGCAAGGATATGGATGAAGCTAGAAACCATCATTCTCGGCAAACTAACACAAGAACAGACAAACACCACATGTTCTCACTCATAAGTGGCAGTTGAACAATGAGAACACATGGACATAAGAAGGGGATCATCACACACTGGGGCAGGGGGAAGGAGAGCATTAGGACAAATACCTAATGCATTCAGGGCTTAAAACCTAGATGAAAGGTTGATAGGTTGAGCAAACCACCATGGCACATGTATACCTATGTAACAAATCTGCACTTTCAGCACATGTACCCCAGAAGTTAAAAAAAAAGATTTTTAGATTTTAATAATAACACACACACACACACACACACACACACACACACACACAGTTGCCAATAATATAAACTGTGAACTTGAGGTGACTTACTTTAAAATGTTATTTTTCTCCCCAGAGAATCTATGGGATTTTGCACAGTGTG
Source organism: Alouatta palliata (assembly GCA_004027835.1). Lineage (NCBI taxonomy): Eukaryota > Metazoa > Chordata > Mammalia > Primates > Atelidae > Alouatta > Alouatta palliata. The sequence goes on along the minus strand of PVKV010019649.1, from coordinate 19,892 downwards.
AAGTTTAGTGCCTAGAAATGGAAGGCAAAATCAACAATGAAAATATGTTTCAAAGTAATACAATTTAAGAATGCATTGATGATAATTTTTAATTTCTAGTTTTCCGAATTTGATGACCCGATCTTATTTTTCCACCTCCCAGTCTTTAAGGATGGTGTCTACATTTAGATGATTCCTAATTTGCTGGCTCTGCTTTGCTTCCAGACGATTCTTTTCTTTATAGTGGTCTTGGCAGGTTAATCAATTCCCTTTAGTACAGTTTCCTGAAATAAAGGCAGGTTCAGGGTCCTCTCTGGGGGCAGAACCAGCCAGTATTTTATTATCTCTTCCAAATCATGACACTCAATGAAGTGTGGAACTGATAAAAGATTAATTTACTTTAAGGTCCAAGAGTGAAAACATAACAGAAAATGAGAAGTTTCATCATAAATGCATCAATGAAGTTGCCCAGGGAGAGTTGGTGATGGTGAAACTATCTCATAGCCACAGAGATTGCATCTCACCTTATTCATGACTGACGCTCTAATGCAATCTCAGACTGACTCAGCATACTGTCTGTACCAGCTTCATTTTCTCTTTCAGGTACAAAGCAGTGTTTCTGGTTTGACCCATTGTCCCAAGCCTGGCAGACAGCTTCTTTGGCATTGGCCCAAAGGACAATAGGAAAGCGATCTAGCTAAAATTACATATTGATCTCCCTTCAACTGTCCTCTTTTCCAGTTAAATTACCCTGCTTCTTCCTAAAGGCATGGCTATGAGTTTTCAAAACCTGCTCACCCTGCTTCTGAGTTGGTAATTTTTCCACTTACAGTCTTCTGATTTAGATTCTGAAATATTTAAATGTTATTGTTACTAAAAGAACACTAATTTTAAAGCACTGTAAGTACAGACATTCAATAAAAAATGATTGCTGATATAGAACTTTATCAAAAAATTTCACTACTGTGGAAAGCTTGAATAGTCTCCTTATTATTCCTTTTACCTAGTATGGTTTCCCTATAATACATTTTCTGTACTACTCAAAAATTCTCCTTCTTTACTAATTTTTAATAATTGTTAAGGCTCTTGAGGTAGGAAGCAATGTTTATGCTCCCCACTTTCGTGACTTTTTATAAACTTCAGATGCCCAGACTTGAGTTAATTGTATTCCTTGGTTTATGGTACATTCTCATTAGTCCATGAAAGGTCCTTCCCTGGTAATGCAGTAAGTCAAGGAATAGTGCTCACCAATTGATTAAAGTCTTATCACTTGAGAAACTTCTTCAAAGTAGGATGTGGATGAGAATACTGAAAATTAATCAGAAATTTTCTTTATACATACATTAGAAGTTATTGACAGTTTCTTAGTGGGTTATAATTGGAGTCTAACAGGACAACTGTAGTATATTTTTTATATTTTATTGTATATCAATATGAATATTAAAGGGCATATCATTGAATGAGATTCAACTTTTGTAGTTCTATAGGTAAGTTAACTATGTTAAGAATTATCACAGGTAGGTCCCTAATCTGGTGAAATCTACCTACCTGTTCTAGGCAAGATCAGAGGTTTGGAGTAAGTACAATCAGGAAAGTTGCACCCTTCATAGAATTCTGTGTTAACAAGGCTCTATTCTGTCTGAATTCTACAAGTTGCATAGATAGTTACCAAATCTTAATTGTTGTGCTTGATGATGACGAAGAAAATTTTTCTGTGGCAAAAAGATTCAATCATACATTGGAGAGAAATACTCCCATCATTGTAAATAATACTTTCATAGCCTACGAGTTTCTAGAATAGTGTTTCTCGTATATTTTTGACTAAGAGTAAGAAATGCATTTTCTCTGTTGACCCATTTGTGTGTGTGTGTGTGTGTGTGTGTGTGTGTAGCTAAAACAAAAGTTTCAGAAACAATACTTTCCATTACTGTGTATAATGAACTCTGTTTTTTCTATTCTATTACATTTTAAAAATTGAGCCATTTAATTGATTTCAGTAATAAGTCCAAGTATCATTGAAAAGATGCTTTTCTAGGATATAAGCCTTACAGAACAATAAAGTTTACAAGAACATTCTGTGTTTTGAAAAACAAAGTGGGGAGGTTAAAAAAGAACAAGAAATGCAAAGCAGAGTAATTTCACCAGTGTGGTCATTCTGAAAGTCACCTTTGTCTTTCCAGTTATAGTAGACATGTGGCTGAAATATTTTGGAAGGAGCAACTAAAACCTTATGCATGGGGGTATATAAATTCTTATAGTTTGCTTATACAATTATTCTGGCAGAGAAAGGATTTATTATTTTAGTGATCTATAAAATTGGAAAAATTAACTTAAAATTGTATTTTAATGTATTATATATAGGAATATAAAAGTTATATTACATGCATATAAAATAAGTACATGCACACACATAAAATGTTTTAATTGCAAACACATGTACTTATATTCCATCTATAAGGCATCAAACAATTTGCCTTTTCTCTTGTGTTCTGGGTTCCAGTCACCTGGTTTTCTCCCTGTTTGCCTGGTGGGCAATCCCGAGTGTTTAGGTATGTGGTTTACTCTGCCTAGGATGCCACCTTCCATGCCATTCTGCCTGTCTCTCTACATAGTTTAGTTTTCATTTCCTTTAAATCTTACCACTATTTGCATACTCTCAAGTCTGTCTTAATTCTCTCAAGACTAAACCATGTCCACTTCTATTATGTTCTTATATTTTTCCTTATAGGTTGAGAGCACCATGTTCATTTTGGCTCACCAGTTTTTCTCCAATGTCCTATGTAGTGCCTGGTACATAACAGGTGCTTAAATGTTTGCTGCATGATTAAATGCATCCTAATAATTAATTTTTTAAAAGGTATGTGAGTCAACATTTACAACTTACTGATTATTTTCCAGATTTCCTCATAACTTTCTTCCTGCATCATAGTTGTCTTTATATAAGAACACATTTATTCCTCTTTTACATTTTTATCCAGCGTATTTGGTCTAACGTGTGTGGTAGGTACAAAATAAAGGTTTATTGAATTGATTCTTTTAGGCAAAATGCATATGTTATTCAGAGTCAGGTAATGGAAACTGTGGAGAGTCTATGCTATTTCTAGCATAACATTAGAGCAAATTTACGTAGTCATTATGGTTGAGTTTATTGATTTTCATCTTTTGGAATCAATTTAATGAGCATCAAAGAAAATCTGTTTGGGTGTTAATGTGCTTATGTCACAATGTGTGTTCAAGAGCTCTTGTGGAAAGTCAGTGTAATGAAAATATGTGTTTAGTATGTTATTTATAGTTAACAGCCAACCAATACAAATCTAAAAATACTATAAATATCCAACACTGAGAAGAGGAGGAGAGGGAGAAAGGTAAACGAACTTCTCACATTTTGTATTGATGACAGTCAGTAGATACTACTTAAAGTTAGTAAGTCAGGACAATAAAACAAAACAAACTTATTATTTATACTTATGGAGATAGCCACAAAACCCCGTAGAAACTGAAACAGTTAAGATGCATTATCCCTGGAGACTGTATCTGTGGGAGGGGAGAAATTGGATGAGAGACTAATTCTTTTCATCATGGATCTTTGGTATTAACAAGGAAAAATCTCAGGGAAAAAGTTATACAGAATTCTACTTATGATTCAGCTTCCTTAAACCTATTTTTGAGGTCCACACATTTTTTTTCCCTCTGGCTGTTCTTTAGTGTCTTACTGTGAACTGATTATAGTGATTTTTTTTTCTATAGCACGTGTTGAATTGCTGTTACAGAAAATAGGCCTTTACACCAAAACACTTTTATAGGCAGAAATATGGATTCCTAGAACATTGGCTTCTATATACTATGCTAGAATTTAGAGTTTCTAAACAAACAGGAAAGACTTAACACATCCCAAACTTCCTTACAAGCAGCAGCAATACTAGAAAACCTATTTAGTTGTTCCTTATAGTTCCTTCTAAGGAAATAGGATGTATTCTTCATTGTTGCTGCTCTGTTTAAGCACAGAAAAGTATACACTTAAAAGTGGTTACATCTGTGAGTAGATATTTATGAGAATGCTGACTCTTTACTGAAAGTAAGAGTTCTGGAGACTTAGAAGTCTAGGTTAAGAGGAAGACAGTTTGTATTTTTAGTTCCCAGAGCTTCAGAGGAAGGAGATAGTTGTCTTTTTTTTTTTTTTTAATTAATAAGCTTTCCTTTTTAGAGTGGTATTAAGTTCATAGCAAATTCTAGCGGAAGGTACAGAGATTTTCTGTGTTATAACCCCCACAATGCATGCATAGATGCCGCCATCACTTTCAGCATCTCTCCCCAGAGGATGTTACGTTTGTTATGATAGACGAATCTACACTGGCATATAATAATCACTCAAAGTCCATCCTTTAAATTAGGGTTCTTTCTTGCTGTTATACATTTTATGAGTTTGGACAAATCTAGAATGGCATGTTATAGTGTGAATTCTTACAATTTTTATGTTGCCTCAGCATCTAGTTTGAATACAGGTTTAACTTTCTTATACAGAAGCAAGGCTCAGCCACATCCTAAAGTTTCTAGTGCTAAACCACATCCAAATGACTCAAGTCCTGCCAAGGATAAGAACTTTGAGGCATCTTCCCCACCTAGCAGACTGGGCTCCTGCTTTTCCTCTGGTACCTTTCAAGGAACCACCCAGGGCACTTGTCCGCAAACTTGAAGTGTCCCACATCCTATTCCTTCATCTATGCCGCTAATTGCCATGTGCACCTGTGCTCTCTTTCTCTCTGTCTAACTCTTCATTCTTGCCTCACATGACCCAGGGTTGGAAGATTACCCTCCCAACTCATTATAGCTTGTTTGACCAGGATCTGTAAATAAAAATCTTTCAACTGAATTCTTACTGTGGTATACTGCATTTGCATCTTCTATCTGAGGAACCTGGGCTACCCGAGGACAGATTTTCCATGCAACTCTGGGGAGAATGAAAGGTTGGGCTGTCAGGGCCAGAGCGATGGCCAGGCAGATGCAAACTGGACGTGGGTCAGACAAAAGTTACAAGGGCATCTGTCAGTATAAACGAGTTTCCCATATAAAGGATCCTCTGGCTGCAGATTGAACTATTAGGGATTAGGCCCTTCTCCAGGTAAAAGAAGCATCCTGAGAAACGCACACAGGATACTTTCTGTATCCAGTTCCCACTCATTTCCTGTTAGGGCAGTACTGCTTGCTGCTCTGGTACTACAGTCTCAGTTTAGCAAGGGGCTCTCAGAACACATGTGTTTTATTTATCGTTGTAGCATCAAACACAGTACCTTCACTGCCCTAAAAATCCTCTATGTTCTGCCTGTTTATCCCTCTCCACCCCTACCCCACTCCCTGGCAACCACTGAGCTTCTCACTGCTTTCATAGTTTTGCCTTTTCCAGGATGTCATATCTTTGGAATCGTAGAGTATAGAGGCTTTTCAGACTGGCTTCTTTCACTTAGTAGTATGCATTTAAGTTTCCTTCATGTCTTTCATAGCTTGGTAGCTCATTTCTTTTTATCACTAAATAATATTCCATCGTATTGATATATCACAGTTTATTTATCAATTTATCTACTTAAGGACGCCTTGGTTGCTTCTCAGTTTTGGCGATTATGAATGAAGCTGCTATAAACATCTGTGTGCAGGTTTTTTTTTGTATGGACATAAGTTTTCAACTCTAGGGTAAATACCAAGGAGCATGATTGCTGGATCATATGGTAAGAATATGTTAGTTTTGAAATAACTTGCTAAACGATTTTCCAAAGTGGCTGTTCTATTTTGCATTCCCACCAGCAGTGAGTAGGAGTTCTTGTTGCTCCACATTCTTGTCAGCATTTGGTGGTGTTAGTGTTCTGGATGTTAGCCATTCTAATAGATGTATAGTGGTTTCTCATTGTTGTTATAATTTGCATTTTCCTGATGGCATGATGTGAAGCATTTTTTCATATGCTAACTTGCTTCACCCTCCTTGGTGAGGTGTCTGTTAAGGTCTTTGGCCCATTTTTAAATCAGGTTGTTTCTTTCCTTATTGTAGAGTTTTAGCAGTTCTTTGTATGCTTTTTATAACAATCTTTTATTAGGCATCTTTTTTGCAAATATTTGCTCCCAGTCTGTGGCTTCTCTTTCTATTCTCCTGACAGCATCTTTTGCAGAGTAGAATTTGTTAATTTTAATCATGTTCAGTTTATCAGTTCACCTTTCATAGATCATACGTTTGGTGTACCTAAAAAGTCATCACCAAACCCCAGGTCATACAGATCTTCTCTTATGTTACCTTCTAGGAGTTTCACCACTTTATGTTTTACATTTAGGTCTGTGATTCACTTTGAGCTAATTTTTGTGAAGGATGTAAGGTTTATATTTAGATGTATTTTTTTGTTTTGTATGTAGATGTCCAGTTATTCCAGCACCACGTAGTGACCTCTTTTTAGTGTTAAATTCCAAGTGATTTTAAAGAAACTTCACTGAAAAATTAGGAAAAGGAGCATTAGGTCAGGTATTAGGAATTGCTTTTGGTTGGCCTAACAAATTTAGAATGTGTCTTTTCCTCATGTAAAAGGATTCCAGAAATAGGCAGTTCAGTGTTCATACAATATTACATCATCTCTGGCTCCTTCAATCAGTCTTCTGCTTCCTTAGTGCATGGTTTCTATCCTTGGGTTCTCTCTTGATTTCCAGAATTGTTTTCTATCTTAATTGGTTTCTCTTCTCATGGTCACAAAATTTCCATTTTGTTCCAGGCAGAAAAAAGGAGAAAGTGAGTAAGAGTGTTTGCCACATAAGTAATCTGCTTAAGAGAACTTTCCTAGGAGCTTAACCTTGAGACTTTAGCTTACATCTCATTGTAAGGGAAGCCTAGAAGTTTAGATTTTTAGCTATAAACATTTGTACCCCAATAGTTTAGGAGTAAGATAAAAAAAAGAGACAGAATTGTGGCAGGTGACTCACCATCTCTGTGAAAGCCTTTACATGAGGCAAAGTTTCTGCTTACAGCTGCTTATCCTGTAGAAGAAGGTGAACAAGATATGATTCTGTAAAATGCCACATATGTATATGTATTTTTTAAAATAAATTATCTCAGTTTAGACTATAGGAATAGAACTTTTAAAGGCAATAGTCATATATTATATAGTATAATAAGTTATTCCAGGGTCATAAAATGGGATTTCTGGAGAGGGAAATGTATCCTTAGAGGTCCTTACTCATATTACTGTCTCTAGCACCCAGCGCAGCTCTTGACGTACAGGTAATAGTATGCCTTCTAATACCACAGATGCAGTGGTTTACAACAACCCAACTTTATATCTTACAGTTCTGTGGGTTAGAAGGTGACTCTGGTCTCACTAGGCTGAAGTGAAGATGTGGTACGGCTGCATTCCTTTCTGGGGCCTCTAAGGGATGACTTGCTTCCTTGCTTTTTCTCGCTTCTAGCTGCTGCCTGCATGCCTTGGCTCATGGCTCATTCCTTCATTTTCAAAGCCTGCAACGTTAAATTTCTATGACTATTCTGTAGTCACAACTTCTTCTGACTCTGACTACTGACCTCCCTCTTCTACTGGAAGGACCCTTGTTATTACATAGAGTCCAACCAGATAATCCAGGATAATCTCCTCATTTTAAGGCCAGTTGATTAGCAACCGTAATTCCATTTGCAAAAATAATTTCTATTTGCCATGAAAGGTAACACATTTATGGGTTCTGGGGATTAAGAAGTGGATATTTTGGGAGGTAATTATTCTGCTACCACAGAGATGGTGGATAAAAGTTCTGTTAATAAGTAATAATTATAAACAGCTAACCAATCCACAACTCTTATGAAGTAAGGAAACTGAGGTTTAGAAACTTGGACTGACTTGGACAAAATCACAAAGTCAGGAGGATCTTGCCCATGTCTGAGTGACATAAAAGTCCACATTTGTAAACATAGGCTGTACCACCTACTGATACCTCAATGAACAAAATATGTAGCAAACCTGATTCTGTGGCAGAGTTCTATGGTTTTGGATGAAGGCTAGTGCAAAATTTGGCTAAACAAATTTTAGAGTCTCAATCCAACCCAGTCACTTTAAAAATATATAATTGTAAGGTGGAATAAAAAATTACATGCACACGTATGTTTACTGCAGCACTATTCAAAATAGCAAAGACTTGCAACCAACCCAAATGCCCATCAGTGATAGACTGGATAAAGAAAATGTGGTCACCATGGAATACTATGCAGTCATAAAAAAGGATGAGTTCATGTCCTTTGTAGGAACACGGATGAAGCTGGAAAACATAATTCTTAGCAAACTAACACAGGGACAAAAAACCAAACACTGCATGTTCTCACTCATAAGTGGAAGTTGAACAACGAGAACATATAGACACAGGGAGGTGAACAGCACACACTGGGGCCTGTCAGGGGTTGAGGGGCTAGGGGAGAGATAGCATTAGGAGAAATACCTAATGTAGATGATGGGTTGATGGGTGCAGCAAACCACAATGGCACGTGTATGCCTATGTGACAAACCTGCACATTCTGCACATGTACCCAAGAACTTAAAATGCAATAAAATATAAAACAAATAAAAAATTTAAAAAATTACTTTATAATTTAGAATTTTTTCTTATAATTTGCAATCTGTGAAGCCCCAGTTTTACATGGAAACTGCTAACAAGAATTATTAGTATTCCATCTGTGCTTAGTCATACTATAGAGACTTGGCAGTTATATATATTTTTTAATGATTTTTTTCCTTGAATTTTTCTATTTTAAGCATTGTTATTCCTATGTATTGGAGGAAATCCAGATATTTTCAGCATTGGGCTATATTGAAATGCCTTTTTTACTGTAAAGAAACCATGCTAACTAGGAACGGTGTGAAGTTTTGTGAATATATTTTCATACTCCTCATCATTCTTATTTAATTCAGCATTAACACAATTCAAATCATGAAGATCAATGTAGGTTGGAAATACTTATGACTGTAAAATTTTGTACCAGTTTACTATTGTAATTGAATTCTAAAGTAAAATATTGAGAAAGTTTATGTTTTTTTCAATGACTTTCATGACACTTATATTTTGAGCTGTTAACATATACATAAAAAACCATTTCTTTGACTATTCAAAGGGAAACCATATTTTATGTGAATATGAAAGCCTAATGAAACTGTTGTTTAAAATTTGAATTTGGCAATATTGAGAAGTAAACTTAGGAAAAAATTTAGGAAATTGTCACAGTGTAGTCTTAAGCAAGGAAATTTTCATGATGTTCTGATGCTTTATTGATATGGTAAATCATTTTATTCAATAGTTGTAATGATCTTCTATGAAAGACTGTCACGCATATTTGTGGGCTTCAGCAATGTTTTGTTTGGGTTATATGTAAATCATTTTTCTGGATACTGGTTTCACTCAGTCCTCAAATCCTCTTTTCTTACCATTGATACAGTAAATTCTTTTTTTAAAAAATTTTCTAATTTATTTTATTGGTGTTTTATAGTTTTCAGTATATAGGTCCCATACATATTTTACTAGACATATACTTAAATAATTCATAGTTTTTTGTATTATTGTAATAGCACTCTTATGTTTCCATTTCAATTTGTTCATTAATACTATATAGAAATACAACTGATTTTTTGATATATTGACATTTTATGCTATGACCCTTGATAAATCACTAATTACTTTTACTGTTTTTTTTTTTCAAAATGTATTTGATTTTCTTTTTTTTTTAGTGGCTTATTATTATTATTATTTATTTATTATACTTTAAGTTCTGGGATACATGTCTAGAATGTGCAGGTTTGTTACATAAGTATACATGTGCCATGGTGGTTTGCTGCATCCATCAACCTGTCATCTATATTAGGTATTTCTCCTAATGCTATCCCTCTCCTAGCCCCCCACCCTCTAACAGGCCCTGGTATGTGATGTTTCCCTCCTTGTGTCTATGTGTTCTCATTGTTCAACTCCCACTTATGAGTGAGAACAGGTGGTGTTTGGTTTTCTGTTCCTGTGTTTGCTGAGACTGATGGTTTCCAGCTTCATCCACATCCCTGCAGAGGACATGAACTCATCCTTTTTTATGGTTGCATAGTATTCTGTGGTATAAATGTGCCACATTTTCTTTATCCAGTCTATCATTGATGGGCATTTGAGTTGGTTCGAAGTCTTCACTATTGTAAATAGTGCTGAAACAAATATATGTGTGCATGGATCTTTATAATAGAATGATTTATAATCTTTTGAGTATATATCCAGTAATGGGATTGCTGGGTCAAATGGTATTTCTGGTTCTAAATCATTGAGGAATTGCCATATTGTCTTCCACAATCGTTGAACTAATTTATACTCCCATCAACAGTGTAAAAGCGTTCCTATTTCTCCACAACCTCTCCAGCATTTGTTGTTTCCCAACTTTTTAATGATCACCATTCTAACTGGCCTGAGATAGTATCTCATTGTGGTTTTGATTTGCATTTCTCCAATTACCAGTGATGATGAGCTTTTTTTGGTCAGATGTTTTTTGGCCACATAAATGTCTACTTTTGAGAAGCATCTGTTCATATCCTTCACCCACTTTTTCATGGGATTGTTAGTTTTCTTCTTGTCAATTTGTTAAGTTCCTTGTAGATTCTGGATATTAGCCCTTTGTCAGATATATTGCAAAAATTTTCTCCCATTCTGTAGGTTGCCTGTTCACTCTGATGGTAGTTTCTTTTGCTATGCAGAAGCTCTTTAGTTTAATTAGATTCCATTTGTCAATTTTAGCTTTTGTTGCCATTGCTTTTGGTGTTTTAGTCATGAAGTCTTTGCCCAAGCTTATGTCCTGAATGGTATTGTCTAGGTTTTCTTCTAGGATTTTTATGATTTTAGGTCTTACATCTAAGTCTTTAATATATCTTGAGTTAATTTTTGTATGATGTGTAAGGAAGGGGTCCAGTTTCACTTTTCTGCATATGGCTAGTCAGTTTTCCCAACACCATTTATTAAATAGGGAATCATTTCCCTATTGCTTGTATTTGTCAGGTTTGTCAAAGATCAGATGATGTAGCTGTATGGTGTTATTTCTGAGGCCTCTATTCTCTTCCACTGGTACATATATCTCTGTTTTGGTACCAGTACTATGCTGTTTTGGTTACTATAGTCTTGTAGCATAGTTTGAAGTCAGGTAGTGTGATGCCTTCAGCTTTATTCTTTTGATTTGGATTTTTTTTTGGCTATGTGGGGTCTTATTTGGTTCCACATGAAATTTAAAGTAGATTTTTCTAATTCTGTGAAGAAAATCAGGGGCCACTTGATGGGGATAGCATTGAATATATAAATTACTTTGGGCAATACGGCCATTTACATGATATTGATTCTTCCTATCCATGAGCTTGGAATGTTTTTCCATTTGTTTATGTCTTCTCTTATTTCCTTGAGCAGGGATTTGTAGTTCTCCATGAAGACATTCTTCACATCCCTTGTAACTTGTATTCCTAAGTGTTTTATTTTCTTTGTAGCAATTGTGAATGGAAGTTCACTCATAATTTGGCTCTCTGTCTATTATTGTTGTATAGGAATACTTGTGATTTTTGCACACTGATTTTATATCCTGAGACTTTGCTGAAGTTCCTTATCATCTTAAGGAGATTTGGGACTGAGGTGTTGCAGTTTTCTAAATATACAATCGTGTCATCTGCAAACAGAGACAACTTGACTTTTTCTCTTCCTATTCGAATAACCTTTATTTCTTTTTCTTGCCTGATTGCCCTGGCCAGAACTTCCAATACTGTGTTGAATAGGAGTGGTGAGAGAGGGCATCCTTGTCTTGTGCTGGTTTTCAAAGGGAATGCTTCCAGCTTTTGCCCATTCATTATGATATTGGCTGTGGGTTTACCATACATAGGTCTTATTATTTTGAGATATGTTTCATAAATAGCTATTTTATAGAGAGTTTTTAGCATGAAATGGTGTTGAATTTTATTGAAGGCCTTTTTTTTTAATCTATTGAGATAATCATGTGGTTTTTGTAATTGGTTCTGTTTATGTGGTGGATTACATTAATTGATTTGTGTATGCTGAACCAGCCTTGCATCCTAGGGATGAAGCCAACTTGATTGTGGTGGACAAGCTTTTTGATGTGCTGCCGGATTCGGTTTACCAGTATTTTATTGAGGATTTTTGCATCTATATTTATTAGGGATATCGGCCTGAAAGTTTCTTTTCTTGTATGTCTCTGCCTTGTTTTGGTGTCAGGATGATGCTGGCCTTATAAAATGAGTTAGGAAGGAGTCCCTGTTTTTCTATTGTTTGAAATAGTTTTAGAAGGAACGATACCAGCTCCTCTTTGTACCTCTGGTAGAATTCGACTGTGAATCCTTCTGGTCATGGGCTTTTTTTGTTTGGTAGTCTATTAATTACAGCCTAAATTTCAGAACTTGTTGTTGGTTTATTCAGGGATTCAACTTCCTCCTGGTTTAGTCTTGGGAGGGTGTATGTCTCCAGGAATTTATCAATTTCTTCTAGATTTTCTAGTTTATTTGCATAGAAGTGTTTACAGTATTCTGTCATGGTAGTTTGTATTTGGGTGATATCCCTATATCATTTGTTATTGTATCTATTTGATTCTTCCCTCATTTCTTATTAGTCTGGCTTGTGGTCTATCTATTTTGTTAGTCTTTTCAAAGAACCATCTCCTGGATTCATTGATTTTTTGAAAGGTTTTAGTGTCTCTATCTCCTTCATTTCAACTCTCATCTTAATTATTTCTTGTCTTCTGCTAGCTTTTGAATTTGTTTGCTCTTGCTTCTCTAGCCCTTTTAATTGTGATATTAGGGTGTCAATTTTAGATCTTTCCTGCTTTCTTATGTGGGCACTTATTACTGTAAATTTCCCTCTAAACACTGCTTTAGCTGTGTCCCAGAGATTCTGGTAAGTTATATCTTTGTTCTCATTTGTTTATAAGAACTCCTTTATTTCTGCCTTAATTTTGTTATTTATCCAGTAGTTATTCAGGAGCAGGTTGTTCAGTTTCCATGTAGTTGTTTGGTTTCAAGTGAGTTTCTTAATCTTGAATTCTAATTTGATTGCACTGTGGTTTGAAAGACTGTTAATTATGATTTGCATTCTTTTGCATTTGCTGAGGAGTGTTTTACTTCCAATTACTTGTTCAATTTTTGAATATGTACAATGTGGTGTTGAGAAGAATGTATATTCTGTTGATTTGGGGTGGAGAGTTCTGTATATGTCTATTAGGTCTGCTTGGTCCAGAGCTGAGTTCAAGTCTTAAATATCTTTGTTAATTTTCTGTCTCATTGATCCATCTAATATTGACAGTGGGGTGTTAAGTCTCCCACTATTATTGTGTTTGAGTCTAAATCTCTTTGAAGATCTCTAAGAACTTGTTTTATGAATCTGGGTGGTCCTGTATTGTGTACATGTATATTTAGGATAGTTAGCTCTTCTTGTTGCACTGATCCTTTTACTATTATGTGATGCCCTATTTTTTCTTTTGTGATCTTTGTTGGTTTAAAGTCTGTTTTATCAGAGACTAGGATTGCAACCCATGCTCTTTTGCTTTCCATTTGCTTGTTATATATTCCTTCATTCCTTTATTTTGAGCCTGTGTGTGTATTTGCATGTGAGATTAGTCTCTTGAATACAGCACACTGATGGGTCTTAACTCTTTATCTAATTTGCCAGTCTGTATCTTTTAATTGGGGCATTTAGCCCATTTACATTTAAGGTTAATATTTTTATTTGTGAATTTGATACTGCAATTATGATGCTAGCTTGTCATTCTGCCCATTACTACATGCAGTTTCTTCATAGTGTCAATGGTCTTTCCCATTTGGTATGTTATTGCAGTGGCTCGTCCTGGATTTTCCTTTCCATATTTAGTGCTTCCTTCAGGAGTTCTTGTAAGGCAGGCCTAGTGGTGACAAAATCTCTCAGCATTTGCTTGTGTGTAAAGGATTTTATTTCTCCTTTACTTATGAAGCTTAGTTTGGCTGGATTTGAAATTCTGGGTTGAAAGTTATTTTTTTAAAAGAATTTTGAATATTGTCCCCCACTCTCTTCTGGCTGGTAGGATTTCTGCAGAGAGATCTGCTGTTATTCTGATGGGCTTCCCTTTTGGGGTAATCTGACTTTCTCTCTGGCTGTCCTTTTCCTTTTTTCCTTCATTTCAACCTTGGTGAATCTGACGACCATGTGTCTTGGGGTTGGTCTTCTCGAGGAGTATTTCTATGGTGTTCTTTGTATTTCCTGAATTTGAATGTTGGCCTGTCTTGCTAGGTGGGAAAGTTCTCCTGGATAATGTCCTGAGGACTGTTTTCTAACTTGGTTCCTTACTCCTCGTCACTTTCAGGTACACCATTCAAACATAGTTTTGGTCTTTTCACATAGTTCCATATTTCTTGGAGGCTTTGTTTGTTCCTTTTCATTCTTATTTCTCTAATCTTGTCTTCTCGCTTTATTTCATTAAGTTGATTTTCAGTCTCTGATAGCCTTTCTTCCATTTGATCAATTTGGCTATAGAGACTTGTATATGTTTCACGAAGTTCTTGTGCTGTATTTTTCAGCTCCATCAGTTCATTTATGTTCTTCTCTAAACTGGTTATTCTAGTTAGCAATTCCTCTAACCTTTTTTCAAGGTTAGCTCCTTGTATTGGGTTTTCAAGGTTAGCTTCCTTGCGCTGGGTTAGAATATGCTCCTTTAGTTCAGAGGGGTTTTTTATTATCTACCTTCTGAAGCCTAGTTCAGTCAATTCATCAAACTCATTCTCTGTTTAGTTTTTTTTTCTTGCCAGCAAGGAGTTGTGATCCTTTGGAGGAGAAGAGGTGTTTTGGTTTTTGGAATTTTCGGCCTTTTTGCTCTGTTTTTTTTTTTTTTTTTTTTTTTTTTTTTTTTTTTTTTTTTTTTTTTTTTTTTTTTTTTTTTTTTTTTCCTCATCTTTGTGGCTTTATCTACCTTTGGTCTTTGATGTTGGTGACCCTTGGGTGGAGTTTTTGTGTGGATGTCCTTTTGTTGATGTTGATGCTATTCCTTTCTGTTTGTTAGTTTTCCTTCTAACTATCAGGCCCCTCTGCCGCAGGTCTGCTGGAGTTTGCTGGAGGTCTGCTCCAAACCCTGTTTCCCTGGGTATCACCAGTGGAGGTTGCAGAACAGCAATAATTGCTGCTTATTCCTTTGTCTGGAAACTTCATCCCAGAGGGACACCTGCCAGATGCCAGCCAGAGCTCTCATGTATGAGGTATCTGTTGACCCCTGCTGGGAGGTGTCTTCCAATCAGGAGGCATGGGGGTCCAGGGAACCACTTGAGGAGGCAGTCTGTCCCTTAGCAGAGCTGGAGTGCTGTGCTGGGAGATCCAGTGCTCTCTTCAGAGCTGGTAGGCAGAAACGTTTAAGTCTGCTGAAGTTGTGCCCACAGCCTCCTCTTCCCCAAGATGCTCTGTTCCAGGGAGATGGGAGTTTTACCTATAAGTCCTTGACTGGGGCTGCTGCCTTTCTTTCAGAGACGTCCTGCCTAGAGAGGAGAAATCTAGAGAGGCAGTCTAGGTACAGTGGCTTTGCCAAGCTGTGGTGTGTTCTGCCCAGTTCAATCTTCCCAGTGGTTTTGTTTACACTGTGAGGGGAAAACCTCCTACTCAAGCCTCAGTAATGGTGGACACCCTCCTCTTCCCCACTAAGCTCAAGTGTCCCAGGTTGACTTCAGACTGCTGTGTTGGCAGCAAGAGTTTCAAGCTAGTGGATCTTAGCTTGCTGGACTCTATGAGGGTGGGATCTGCTGAGCTAGACCACTTGGCTCCCTGCCTTCAGCCCCCTTTCCAGGGGAGTGAATGGTTCTGTCTCACTGGCATTTCGGGTGCCACTGGGGTATGAACAAAAACTCCTGCAGCTAGCTCGATGTCTGCCCAAATGGCTGCCCAGTTTTGCGATTGAAACCCAGGGCCCTGTGGTGTAGGCACCCAAGGGAATCTTCTGGTTTGTGGTTTGTGAAGACCACGGGAAAAGTGTAGTATCTGTGCAGAATAGCACAGTTCTTCATGGTGTTGTCCCTCACAGCTTCTCTTGGCTAGGGGAGGACATTCTCAAACCCCTTGTACTTCCTGGGTGAGGTGATGCCCTACCCTGCTTCAGCTCATTCTCCATGGGCTGTACCCACTGTCTAACCAGTCCCAATGGGACGAGCCAGGTACCTCAGTTGTAAATGCAGAAATCACTGCCTTCTGTGTTGATCTTGCTGGGAGCGGAAGATTGGAGCTGTTTTGAATATTCTGATGCCTAATAAATGTGAGGTGATAAGGAATAGAAAAAGAAGACAAAGAGAAAGGGGTTGATTAATGAACATTTTTTCAACTGCAAGAATTCTCAGTACAGTTATATAGTGGCAGTGTTTACCAACATTCTCTCTATTAAGAATCTATTCCTTTCGCCATTTGGCTAGAATTCTCAAGTGTTACCAACACAATAGTCCCATGGTACACTCAACAATCAGTTTTTGAAATATATTATTAGTACATTGAAACTATAAATATACAGATCCTCAAAGGCAGAATTGTGTTATTTATCTTTTTACTCCCCAGTGCTTATCCTAGTGTCTGACACATTGGGAGTACTCAATAAATTTTTATCGAAGGAAAGAGTGAATGAAGTAAACCATAAATTTCCCTCTTCTAAGAACATAAATGTTTGATATAATTTTACTGAGCTGTGTTACCTCATGTATATGTTTGGAAGCTGAATTAGATTGTCTCTAAGGCCCTTCCCAGCGTCAACATTTTGTGTCTCTATGATTCCTTCCTTTATTTTGTTGTGGTAGATAATGGGGCCATACTCCTTCCTTCCTCAGTTGTTACCTCTCCCAAGATGGTAGAGAAGAACATTTTCAAGACTTTCTTTTTTTCCTGCTTAGCCTCCAGAGATTGTAGAATGCTACATGGCTCTTTCAATAAGCAGTTGTAGTAAGGAATCTGTTCTAAGCTACCTAGACCTGCTTTAGAACTATAACGGTCTTTCTCCTGCTCTACCCAAGGCCTCAGGTTCATTTTTGTCAGACTGTCATAGGTACCAGTTTGCCTGTGACAGTTATAGTTAATAACTATTACTCTTGCTTGGCAACTGTTGCTTGATATAATTGTTAATAGTGTCTCTTTTATTGTCAAAAGTGACCTGGTTTGGACAATAAGTTATAGGGATACCTAATAACTTAGCTCTTTGACTCCTGAGGCGTCTCCTTCCCCTTGTATTGAGATGTGTTCATTCCTGGGAGTGCTGGGTCTTAGGTGTTGGCAACTGTCCTCCTACATTCCTCCTCCTATGCCTTTTCTAAGGCAACTGCCACAGGGGCAAAGTGAGTCTACTCACATTTCCAAGTTTCTGGGAAAAAAAAAGAATATATTGAATACTTCTGGGTTAAAAAATGCGACCTTTCAGACAAGTAAGGATAGAAATGAAAATAAAAATTAGTTTAATGAGTCCCTGAGTAGCTTTATTACTATTTCTTCTCTTTTTGACCCTTTGGTGACAGAACATAAGGGAGTCAGGACGGGAGAAAAGAGAGTATATGATTCGGTTGCTGCTGGCTTGCTTGTGCTGGCTGTGTGTCCACAAGAAAAGAGTATAGGCTTTATTTTGACAAGTGTGAGAGGTGTCCACATTGGGTACACTCTGGGTTCAATATTAGAAGATGAGCGTTCTGCAGGGACATTCTTAATAGTCTACAGAGAAGGTGAGTGGGGGCGGGGGGATAGAAGATGTCCCTGGGGAATGCCCATTTTCAGAGGAGTTTATTCGAAGTTTTCATGAATTCAATTCAGTGTGGCATGGAGGCATTAATGCGAGAAGCCTGAATCATCTCCCTTAGCAGACCTATTCTTCACCCGAAGCAGAGAACCTGTTTTTCCTGTCTTCCCCTCTCACTTGCCTTTTCTGGACTTTTAGTACTACACGCTCTATAGACGGTTTTCCTCTGGGTACTTTCTCAGAACATAATTTACCCTTCAACTTCAGAGTATTTTTTTTTTTTTTTTTTTTTTTTGAGACGGAGTTTCGCTCTTGTTACCCAGGCTGGAGTGCAATGGCGCAATCTCGGCTCACTGCAACCTCCGCCTCCTGGGTTCAAGCAATTCTCCTGCCTCAGCCTCCCGAGTAGCTGGGACTACAGGCACGTGCCACCGCGCCCGGCTAATTTTCGTATTTTTAGTAGAGACGGGGTTTCACCATGTTGACCAGGATGGTCTCGATCTCTTGACCTCGTGATCCACCCGCCTCGGCCTCCCAAAGTGCTGGGATTACAGGCTTGAGCCACCGCGCCCGGCCCAACTTCAGAGTATTTTTAGCTTTTGTCCTCTCTGCCCATTCTAAGTGGTTTTACAGACATAAATTCATCTTCATATGGAGATTTGATTAGTAAAAATCATCCATTTATTCACTCAGTAAATGTTTATGGAGGTTTCATTTATATGCCCATCACTGTTCTAGGTGCTGGAATGTAGCAGTGAACAAAAAAGATAACCCTCATAGAGCTTAAAAGAAAAATTAGATCAGGGCAAGGAGGGCTTGGAGTGGAGAGGAAAGGGCCAATTGCAGTAGTGAGTGGAGTGAATAGGAAAGGCCTCAGTGACAAGGTGAGATGAGCACAGACGGAAAGAAAGTTAGAGGATTGGCCAGCATTTATCTCAGGGAAGGACAGGAGGAGCAAGAGGGAAAAGCAAGAGCAAAGGCTTGAAGCAAGAGCATGCCTGGTGTACAGTACAGAACAGTACAGAGGCCAGGAGATTGGAGTGAAGTCACCGAAAGGAACAGCAGTCGTACTGGACATCAGAGAGTCTTGGAGGCCTTTGAAGGGGCTTTATCTGTTATTCTCTGTAAAATGGAAGGCCATTTCAGGACTTGTGGCACAAGAGTGTCAAGATCTATATTATGGTTGAAACAAGCTTGTCCAACCTGCAACAGCTTTGAATGCATCTCAACACAAATTTATAAACTTTCTTAAAACATGAGATTTTTTTTGCGATTATTTTTTTTCTAGCTCATCAGCTTTAGTTAGTGTATTTTATGTGTGGCCCGAGACAATTCTTTTCTTCCACTGTGGCTCAGGGATGCCAAAAGATTGGGCACCCCTGGCTTAAGAGGATCATTTTGGCTTTGTGCTGAGGATTTCATGGGTGGGACATGTGTGAGTAAGAACAGAACAGGAAGACCTGCCAAGAGTCTTCTCACCAGGCAAGAGATGCTGGGGCTTGGATTAGGTGGTAGTAAGCACTCAGATTCTGTGGATATGTTTTGAAGCTAAAGATCAACAAGATTTTCTGCTGGACTGCATGTGATGTGACATCCATCTCTGCTCTAAAAGACAGGGCGGAGTCAAGGACAATTCTAGGGGTTTTAGCTTAAGCATCTGGAGAATTGGAATTTTCAAGGCAGCCAAATATTTTATGATTAGTAAACCTATTGATTTATAACCTGCAGATGTTCTAATAAATGTTTTTCCTACAATACTTTTGAAATGAAGATAGGGCCAGAATACAGAGGCATGTGCAATACGCAAGGCAAAGTCTCTGGCTGGGCAAAGATTGTCCTTATAACCTTCTTCTCTTATACACCGTTAGGCAAGTGGGTACCTCAAATATAGGAACTATGGATTTCTCTTTGCACTTTTGCTATCTACCACAGTGAGTGTCATATATTTTCTTTTTTTTTAATATATATATTTTTTATTGCTTTTTAGGTTTGGGGGTACATGTGAAGAATATGCAAGATTGTTGCATAGGTACACACATGGCAGTGTGATTTGCTGCCTTCATCCCCATCACCTATATCTGGCATGTCCCCCCATGCTATCCCTCCCCAACTCCCCACCCCCCGCTGTCCCTCCCCTTTTTCCCCCCGACAGACCCCAGTGTATGATGCTCCCCTCCCTGTGTCCATG
>PVKV010019648.1:0-41766 GCA_004027835.1 Alouatta palliata | reverse complement strand
AGGCCCATCAGTGTTAATTCCAGTTTATAAAGGTTGATTAGCTTCTGCTGCTCCTAAAGATCCAACCTGTCGGCAACAGAGACCCGTGTGACTACGTCAGTGTGGCGTATTTCAAGAAAACCAAAATGACAGTTGTCAGCAGGTCGGCTACACCGGGACCCTCCTGTCCTGGACGTGCCGGGCAGCAGGTCAGCTACACTGGGACCTTCCTGTCCTGGACGTGCTGGGCCTTCCTAAGTCAGCTACACTGGGACCTTCCTGTCCTGGACGTGCCGGGCCTTCCTAAGTCAGCTACACCGGAACCTTCCTGTCCTGGACGTGCCGGGCAGCAGGTCAGCTACATGGGAACCTTCCTGTCCTGGACGTGCTGGGCAGCAGGTCAGCTACACTGGGACTTTCCTGTCCTGGACGTGCCAGGCAGCAGGTCGGCTACACGGGGACCTTCCTGTCCTGGACGTGCCGGCAGTTTGTGTGGGGATGTGACATCCCTTCTTGAAAAATTCTGGTCAATGCACTATCCAGTGGCTTATGGAATGCCTCATGCACAGTCATGGAATCCTACACAAAACAGCATCTGAACAGGCAACCCAGTTCATGGTGCAGAGGTGAGTGGGTTGGCCCATGACAGTGAGATCCGCAGGTTAGATCAGGTACCACACACGCCAGTATTATCCTCCTAGAGCACTGAAGTATTCTTCCAGAGGCATAATTGCAGCACCAACTCAGAGACAACACTCTCCAAGAATGGATATTTATCCTTTGTGAATATCCATTAAGTCAAAGAGCCCTCCACCCCCCACCCACCCATATAATGTTCTGTCTTTGATGGAAAGAACACACATCACTACAGAAAGCAAGGAGTAGGAACAGAAGTAGCCCCACTTCCATAAGTCCCAACGACTCACTGGATGAAATTGTCCTCGTATTTCCTGGTTCTGCAAGGCTGAAGGTCCTGGATCATACTCTTGCCAGGGACCACAGCAAAGGTTTCATTAAGGACAAGCTATCAATGTCTTCACAAATCAGAGAAATTTCGACTGCGTGTGTTCTGGGACCAGTATTCAAGAAAAAGAGTCACTATCTTGGCAAGGTAATTAACCTTGATCACCGCAATAAGGTAGGATGATTTTTAAAGACGAGTTGGGAAAAAAAGTGTATGGACTTCAGTTGATTCACGTGGGTTCTTCCTGGTATTCCCTTGCTCCTTTATAACTGTGAATGAGTATGCGCAGCAACTTTAGCCTGAGAAAGATGTGATTTCCAAGGGCTCAGAATGAACTCTTGGAACTCAGTGGAGCCAATCATCATCAGATCATCAAATCATCCCTGAAAGAAGTGTCAGTTGCACGTTGTAACTCACTCATTAATGGCACAATAACAAGAGATTTCAAGTGCCCTGTAGCAGTGCAGTAAATGTGATCAATATAGGTACTTCCATTCCCTCATATACGTCTTTTTCCAAATACAGCAAATTGAGTGTGTGGTCCACTCCCCTCAAGAGAACCGGATTAGACAGCCAGCCACTTGAGCACTGTTATCCAAACAAAGCCATACAAGTTTGTATACTCTATTTCCCCCCTGCCCAGCTGTGTCCTCACCATGACTAAAGCTTTCGGTCTCTAGAGTTGGAGGGACTTTGGGTCTACCTTTATTACCCCATCTCCCTAAAGGACGGTAAATCGGGATGTGGTGGTTCAGGGCCAAAGAGTAGAGGTGCTGAAAGGCTAATTTATTCCAGGGCAACCAGTTAACTTCTCAGTTACTCCAGTAGGAGGAGACCAGTCTCCATGGAGGAAGCTGGCTCTATTATGACATACTCTGTGTAAACCCCCAGCCACATCAAGCAGACGCACCTGCCTTTTGACGTAGGCAGTTTTTATTTCCTTTCCTGATGGTGGACCAGTGTCTCCATTCCTGTAGGAGAACAAGCAAAAATCATGGCACCATTTGGGCTGCTGCTTTCAGTTCTGCCTCTCACCTTTCAGTCTATCCCTTCACTTGCTCCTATTTATTAACAAGTACAGCACTCAGGACCCACTTCCTCTGCCTCACCCGCTCACTTTCAACACTTGGGCAGGAGCAATTCATGTCACTGAAGCTGGGCCATAAGGCCTTTGTCTTTTCTTCTCTGCAAAAAAAATAGTTTGTCTGTCTCAACAACCCTCCCTCTGTGCTGGTGTCTGTCAGGAAAGTGTCCCAACCTCAAAGACGAAGGCAGGGCTAAGCTCGCCACAACGCCAACAGCACCAGTGAGACTTGGGGAATCACAGGAAGTCTGCATGTTATCACTCACAGCAGCAACATGGACAGTGTTGCATCAGTCCTCCCCTTCTCCAAGTCTCATGAGGTGACTCAGCCGGTCCGAATGACACCACAAAGACTGTACTGTGATGCAGCTAAAGAACTCAGGGCCAAAGACCTACTTGAGACAGGCAGCAAAAACATCAGTTCCCTTCCCAGTGAGTGGACAGTTACACTGGCCAGCATTACTCATGTGACGAGAACAGCCACACGTTACACCAGTCAAGGACTGCACTTGCCTGGGATGGTTGGCAGCTAGGCCAGTGGTCCTCAGCAACAGCTCGCAGTGTCTGCAATGTGTGGGGCCAGCTGAGCACAGCAGCCAGCATGAGATCCAGCCATGCTGCCTCCCACAGCCAAGAAGACCACACTGTTTGCTCCGTGCCTCACGAGAAAATGAAGAGCAGGAGAAAATAGTCTGGGAAGGAAAACTTGCCCTGAATTTAGTTCTCTCTTTTCCTTTTCTCCCCCACCAGGCTCCTTTGGGGATCAGTGTTTGTAAGGAGACTGACTGTACCAAGTAGAGGAAGCACATGTTTTGTTTTCTTTTTACAGCTTTGCAGTGAGTTCATTCCTGAAGTCAGTACATATAGATTCCAAATAGTAAGATATTACATATAGTATGTGCATGATTTGCACAACTTTCTGTTATGGGAAAGTATCTTACACTGATTTTATTGATTGCTACAACTTTCAAATTCCTTAACTTGGTTTCAAGACCCTCCATAGTCTTGTCCTACCCTACCCATAGCTACTTTTATCCAAATATCCTACATACTTTCTCACTACTGCCTAAGAGAGTCTTACTGGCCAGACTGGCCTCTTTATTGTTTCATAGATATAATAAGCATATGGTACATAGAATACATAGCCATAATCACTTAACTTACAGCCAGAATGTTTACATTTCAATTATGAAAACAAGCATACAAAAGTTATGACCTAGGGATGTTACTGAGCTTTAGATCATTTTTCTGAAAAACAGAAATTATAATATGTCTTCTTTATTGAATTGTTGTAAAGACCAAAGTTAAACAAGATAAAGCATAAGCACATACACTGCAAGCTGAAAATGCTGTGTAACTGTAATCGTTGTGAGTAAGTATCCTCTTGTGGACTCTGAAAACTTTGTGGACTCAATCTGTATGTCAATACCCAACTCAAGTTTCACATCACTCCTGAAGACGGCATTTTCATATGGAGACCTTAAGCAAAGCAACAGTGCTTTCCCCAACAACAAATTATATGAGGAACTTAGGGAATAAATATTCTCGAGATGAATTTCTGTACAGCCAGGGTGGAGGACCCTCATGTGTGGTCTCTATCCTAGAAGCACCTGGTAACGCCTAAATTAGTTCAACCATTGTGGAAGACAGTGTGGCCATTCCTCAAGGACCTAGAAATAGAAATTCCATTTGACCCAGCAATCCCATTACTGGCTATATACTGAAGGAGTATAAATCATTCTATTAGAAGGACACATGCACACGTATGTTCATTGCTTGTGACACTGTTTACAATAGCAAAGACCTGGAACCAACCCAAATGCCCATCGATGATAGACTGGACAGGGAAAGTGTGGCACATACACACCATGGAATACTACACAGCCATAAAAAATGATGAGTTTGTGTCCTTTGTAGGGACATGGATGAACCTGGAAACCATCATTCTCAGCAAACTGACACAGGAACAGAAAATCAAGCACCGCATGTTCTCACTTATAGGCGGGTGTTGAACAATGAGAACACATGGACACAGGGAGGGGAGCATCATACACTGGGGTCTGTTGAGGGGGACTAGGGAAGGGACAGCAGGGTGTAGGGAGTTGAGGAGGGATAACATGGGGAGAAATGCCAGATATAGGTGATGGGGATGGAGGAAGCAAACCACATTGGCACATATGTACCTATGCAACAATCCTGCATGTTCTTCACATGTACCCTGGAACCTAAATGCAATTAAAATATATATATATATATATACACACATATGTACATATATATATATATACACATATATGTGTGTGTGTGTGTGTGTGTGTGTATATATATATATATATATATATATATATATATATATAAAGAAATGCAAATTCCTGGGCCCTGCCACAGACCTACTGAACCAGACACTCAGAAGGAAGAAGCATGGAGTGAGGGCCA
The DNA here is from genome assembly GCA_004027835.1 of Alouatta palliata. Classification (NCBI taxonomy): domain Eukaryota; kingdom Metazoa; phylum Chordata; class Mammalia; order Primates; family Atelidae; genus Alouatta; species Alouatta palliata. The sequence goes on along the minus strand of PVKV010019648.1, from coordinate 37,303 downwards.
GTGATCCGGGTGTTAATATACTCTCGGTGATTCTGAAGCATAGTAGGTTTGAAAACCCCTGTTTCTGAGTACGAACATTGCGTATTTGTTCATTTTTTCATCTTCTATGCTTTATACTGTGGCTGAACTATTTGAGGGTTCCAAGAAAATATTTTTTCTCTGCAATATCTGATGAGCTCCGTTTTTGGGTCATAGTATGAATCATATAATTTATACATGCATTCACTCTCTTTTACTCTCCTCTAAAATTGTCTAGGACTAAAGATGATTTGAATGTAAATAAATATAAATGTTAGTAGTAAACCTTAACAAGATAAGGAAAACAATCCTCTAACTTTGGCTGTCTAGTCATTACCAGAATGTTTCAGACTGTATTCACATATACTTTCACGTTATACACCCTTATGTGTTTCCTTGTACAATTTATTTTTAGCCATATTACTGCAGCAGAATTGCACTCAACATTTTTTATAAGCAGCAATAATTTTTATTTTTTAATATAATTTTTTATAAGTTAAATGAAACACCAATCCTATAACTAGATTAAAATATCAGCCAAGTAAGGTGGCTCATGCCTGTAATCCCAACAGTGCGGGAGGCCCAGGAGGGTGGATCACTTGAGGTCAGGAATTCGAAACCAGCCTGGCCAACATGCTGAAAACCCGTCTCTACTAAAAATACAAAAATTAGTTGGGCATGGTAGCAGATTCCTGTAATATCTGCTACTTGGGAAGCTGAGGCAGGAGAATCGCTTGAACCTGGGAGGCAGAGGTTGCAGTGAGGCAAAATGGCACCACTGCACTCCGGCCTGGTGACAGAGGGAGACTCTGTCTCACACACACGCGCACACGCACACACACGCGCGCACACGCACACACACACACGCGCGCACACACAAAGATTAAACAATAGCCCTTACAGTAATTTTAATGGTTTATAGTTAGTGTTTGATAATATTACCTGTATGTATCCCAGACTCACAGAGCATGTTTCCTAAAATCTGATGAAGCTTCCGTGGGTTGTTTTCAGTCCTGGATTTATAATTCCAGAGATAGAGAAAATTATTTAATGTTATTATTTACTTTAGAATTTAACAGCAAATACACATTTTAGAGAGTGAAGTATAATTAAGTGAATTCCCTGGATGATGCCAAAAATATTAATAGTCTATGAATGTTTAATGACATGAATACACGTTCTGTTATCGTGTGGGAAAATTAAAACAGATGTTACAAGCAGAAAACTGCTTATACAGTGTCATGAATTAAGGCTGACATTGGTTTCTGGCTATCATAATATTATAATTTATGGTTTTAAATTTTATATTCAGTGTTAACAATAAAAACGATTAGCATATGGCTATACTTAAAATAGTATTTATCCTTAAACATTTTAATAAGCATTTAAAGACATTACATGTTTTTATCCATTTGTCCGATTCAAGTAAATAACTATAGATTAGGCTTAGATCAGCTTGTTACCCAATAACAGAATTTGTTGGCTTTCAAGTTTTATGGAAAACTGACTGCTGTTGAGACTATTGACACTAAAATAGAGTATTTTTACTGTCTATACCCTGGTGTTAATATGATCTATAACTTCCAGTAAAAGTATTAATGTTTTTAGCATTTTAGATACCAGGGTGTTTCAATCTATCATTTTTATTCTCTTTTATGGGATAAATGAATCAAAATTACAGGGTACAACACCTGCTGTAAAATGTTTATATCAAATGTAAAATATATAAATATATAGACAGCAGTACAATGTGGGCTGTGAAAGATTTAGTAATTTTTATTTCTTCTTAAACAGTAGGGGAATATTTAGAGATAAGAGGGAAAAATTATTCTGTCTTTTAAATTGTTAGTATACCCAACGTTTCAGTATATTTTTTTCATTATTAGAGGAAAGTTAACAGTTCCCTTTGATTTTAATGGTGTTACATCATTGTAGCATGAAGGGAATAGTATGATCTCAACCAGCTTTTCCTGTCTTTGGTTTCAGCAGTGCTGACAATTGTCTATGTCATGATAAAAGGAGAACTAAAATGTGTTGGAACAGGCACCTGGGAGTGTAGTTTTCTCAGAGAGAACACCACGTTTGTACCTGTGATTCACTTTCAATTGAAAGAAAGAGAAAGAAAGAAGGAAGAAAAGGAAGGAAGGAAGGAAAGAGAGAGAGAGAAAGGGAAGGAAGGGAGGGAGGGAGGGAAGGAAGGAAGGGTCTTTTCTGTTTCCCTTTCTTTTGTTTTTTTCTGTCTAAATTCATCCTCTCTCTTTTCCACTTTCTCCCCTCCCTTCCCTCTCCCCCTGTCCCCTCCTTTTCTTCATTTCTACCCCTACCCCCACCGCCTCGTCTCTAGCATTCCACAGTATTTTCTTATTAATACAAAGAATGCCAATTTTCACAAAAAAAAAAAAAACACACAAAACAAACAAACAAACAAAAACAAAGAATGCCTTAGTCCTGGTTAGAACAAATATCATAGACTGTGTTTACCCTAAGCCAAGAGGTTTTGCCTGTTGAAAGGAAACCACGTCATCTCATTAATTAAGTTTCTCAAGGCATTGATCACCACCATCCCTATCTATATGCTTTAATATATATAATGCACCACATGACGTTAAAACTCAGGCTGAATTGTTTCTCTTTCAGAATAAACAGAGGCAAAAAGAAGTAGTTATAATGTGTAGTAAAGTTTCTACATCTGCAGTGTATACTCCTTTTTAAGACTTATTATTTTGATGACTTATTATTTGGTGTACAATGAATCTCTTTACTTGTGGGAAGCAAGAAGTTGCTAATTCCATGGATACCAAGGGGGCTGGACCCTATTACCAATTGCCTAGTGCGGAGAATGACCTCATTATTTTATGGTAAATATTTTTAGCACATTCTAGACACTGAAAGATTGTAAAGCGAGGTTCAACAAAGGGACTTGGAGCCTAGCAGAAGAGGCAACCCATAGCAAACAGGTTTCCACACGGTACCCTAAGTGATGATACCATGGATGTTTAGGTTGCCAGGGTAAATGAGGTATATTCAGTTCACTTCAGAGATCGAGGAAAGGCGTTTAAGGGAAATATTTGATTTGACTCTTTAATAATAAATAAAACTTTTTAAATAAATAATGGGAAAAAGTCACTTTCCTTCAGAACACTGCCGAAATGTCACAGAGATGTGAAAGTCACTATTTTATGCAGGAAACTCTGACTTCTGTGGCAGGTGCTTGACTCCTTCGCTTAGGGAGGTCTGAGTTCTTGTCTCACCGCCGCGAGGAAGGAGGTAGCTGGACACAGGAGGGTGGGTATGGCAGAACAGACTTTTATTCAGTGATAGAGAGTTCTCAGAAAGGAGAGGGGACTTGAAAGTGGTTGCCCCAGGGGATTAAAATCCACAGGGGTTTTTAATCCCTCCTTTCTAGGGGTGTCTTTCCTATTTGCATCTGGCACAACCTTTTACTTCCTAGTTGCTCCCTGGCCCCAGTTCTTACAGCCCTGGTGCGTTCTTGTCCATAGTTCCTCCGTCTTAATGATTACACATAAGCAGCACAGAAAGGCCGGCTGGGCAGGCGTGGTGGTGGTCAGGCCACAATGCAGATGTCATGTTAATGATATAACAATGATCTTGGGTCAAGTTAAGGACGTTTCGGTGACTGATTGCGCCTGTGCCTAAGTCGGGACTGCTCCTTCTTGCAAACGTTCTGGTATAAGAGGAAGTTCTTAACCACATTTCCCTCTGCTAGCTGCATGACAGGGCGATGGAGGTGCCTTCCCACAGACATGATCTCTCATGAAGCCCTACCCCTCCCTCTGCCCCAGCCCCTATGTCCTCTTAGTTCGGTACCACTTGTATACAAAAAAAGCTAAGTGAGATTAAAGGTACAGTTGGGTGGAAGCAGGTTACAAGGACCCTTGTGTCTTGTCAGAAATATCAGCAGTATTATAATTTGAAATATGCTGTAAGGAGCATTTACATGACACTTCTACACCCCCAAGAACCAGCTGCATATTTTAAAATATTGTATGTTTAAGATTTTCAAGAGACTTGTAAATATTTTAAGTTTCATAATCTTTAAAACTGCAAACCAAAATATTTAATCAGTTCTTGGTCACTGATGAAGTTATCCATAGGAAAATCATGCGTGCTGATATTTTTACCCAGTTTCTATCACTTACTTATAAATACCGTGTTCTTTCACCCTTTCCCTCAGTTTGTTAACAAAATTTATAGATTTTAAAAATAATAACAAATGCATCCGTATCAAGCCACTATTTTTTTTAAAAAAATAAGTTTTTATTTTATTTTAGTTCAGTTAATGGCTTTTACTGAAGAGAGGTACAGAAAGTGATTTCAAAGGGCAAAATTAACTCAAAATTGTACAAGAAGATAATGGGAAAAAAGCGATGACATTCATGACTGATTATCTCCTTCAAAAAAGGAGGGAGGAAATCAAAGGTACACAGTCCTCTCTTGTAATCGCTTTCTCCAAAGTTACCTCTTGACGTTTTTAGATGTTCTGTAACAAGAAAGTTGATCTTTGCATTTCTTTGGTTACTTAGCTTTTAATTTATTTATTTGCATACACGCTTGAGAGAGAGGGGTGATTTTGGCCTCTACATAGAAGTTGAAATGTACAGTCTAAAAGAAGATAAATAATAGTTTCCTCTTCCTTTATCTGTTTTATTATTTTTCATTATTTGAAATTTGAGTAATGTTCTTCCTTCAAAGTAGCTGTCACAGCTTTCTCAACCTGAGTCTCATAATTCAACAAAGCTGTATCTTTTTCTGTCTTTAAAATATTATTTCTTCCTGTTTTTATCAGTCACTTATGTCATAATAAATATTAAAACTGGCAGGCAATATATTTTAAGTGCTACTGTAAAAGCATTGTTTTGCTATAAATAAACAAGCTCATTTCTCTGGAACTTAAATAGGAATAAAGATTTGATACATTCTCTTTCCCCATTAAACATCTGTGGCAAGAGACCATTAGGGAGTTTTCCACTATGCCAGATATTAAATTACCTGTCATATGTGTTTTGGAGTATACAGAAGGTTGTGATCTTACGAGGATGCTGTGTGCTGACATTTTCATGGCTCTGAATATAGGTAAACGTAATTATTGGCTCTCCCTGTGGGGTTTTACTTGATATGCTGACCAGTAGCCATGAGTGGGGTTGTCAAAACAACAGAATTTAAAAATGGATGTCTTTACAAATCCATTGTGTTTTGTAAAGAAATGCAACTTAGAGCAATGGCAAATATTTGCATGATTTTGTAACAATAATATTAGGCTACAGATCATGACAACTACGTGATTCAAAACAGACACTGGAAGAAAGCACCCTGTTGGAACGGGAAGAGGCCGACTATGCAGCCCCATCGGGCACCTCAACCGTGGCACGGCTGCTGCACTGCCAGTGCTCAGTCAGGAAATGGGATTCACACATCTGTCTCCTAGCCTGTTCTTCCCAATTACTGTGATGATTGCTGTGATGATTGCTGTGATTTTCTTACTGCTTCTGTCACTATTTCTGAGTTCCCATTTATCTAATAGACTGGGATTGTATAACTGAAAAGTAATTTCATTATTAGTAATGATATTCTACTTCGCACATAGAGTATCTTAGGTTTTTCTCATATGTTTTTTCAGGGTTTTGAATTCTGTATTGAAATCTATCCCCATATAATCAACCTGCTTTGCGTGTTTCTGGGTCTCTGAGTAAATTCCTTGCTGGATTTATCTGTACATAATGCCTTATCATGGCTCTTTTCCATTCTCATCTATTTTATGAGCAGAGGTCTTGCAATTCTCAAGGCAAATCGGCAATGATCTACCAATTTTTAGTTCAAAAATTATTTCTGGGTGGGCATGGTGGCTCACATCTGTAATCCTAGCAGTTTGGGAGGCTGGGGTGGGAAGATTACTTGAGGCCAAAAGTTTGCAACTAGCCTGGGCAACATGGCAAGACCCTGTCTCCACAAAAAATTCAAAAAGCCGAAAACTCAGCCAGATGTGGTGGTGCACACCGGTAGTGCCAGTTACTCCAGAGGCCAGGAGGGCTGCTGGGACCCAGGAGTTAGAAGCTGCAGTGAGTACAATTATGCCATTGCACTCCACCCCGGGAAACAGAGCAAGAACATACCTCAAATAAATAAATAAAAAACATTACTTCTGTCACAATTAAACTGGTATATAAATTCAATAATATGTAGGAATGAAAAACGTCCTTAAAGTTTTAAGGATTATTATGATTTCTGACTGAAAATTCAAATACCTACATTGTTTAAATATATACAGGCTAAATATAACTCTGGGACTTTGCTTTTCAGAATCACTCACTTTTTCATTCATTTATTCATTATTCATATTAAAAGTTAATGATAACATAATATTTGCCAAGCTCTATTCTAATCACAGATATATCTGCAGAAATCTATAAAAATATACAATATACATGTATAAAGATTTCTGCCTTGTAGAGCTTACATTTTAATAAGAAGTACCAACAAACCAAGATAAGTACCAATAAGATACCAGTAAGACGCTTATAAGGCCTATGAAAAGAAAAAGTAGTACAAAGTAAGGGAAGCTGAGAGTGCGGGGGCATTTCCACTGTGCAGCAGAGGTAACAGGTAAAGCAGATAACTGGGGTGTTCATACATTTTACGTTAGCAAGTGGCCAATGTGGTTGGAGTGGATGAGGAAAAAAATAGAATCAAAATTAAGAAGAGAGGAAAAGGGGAGGGATATTTTAGGTAATAAAGAGCGTTGGAAGCCACTGTGAAGATTTTAGGCTGTCAGTGAAATTGGGAACCATTATAATGCTGTGAGCAGAGGTTTGACCTCCCTCCCTTACATTTTACAAAGATGACTGTGACACTGGGAATGGTTAGTGAGGTGAAAACGGAGAATCAAGGAGACCTTTTTGAAGATTCCTCTAATATTCTAGGTGTGAGATGGCTTAGACTGTACTGTAGCAGCAAAAGTAAACTGGTCAGATTCTAGACATAATTTGAAGGCAAAGCCAAAATAATTTTGTAATAGGCTGAATCTGTGATGTGAAAGAAAGCAGAAGACCAAACTCATCTAGAGTTTTGACCGGTTATCTGGATTTCACTAGAAATTTAAGAAATGAATCAAACATTATTACTCATCTGTCAGGTAGCAAAAGATAATTTTATTTTTCTCACCAAGCTTCAAATCAAATAGGAAAATAATCATTTAGGAAGTAATAATATATTTGAACATCAAATTGATGTTGTCATTTTGACTGTGAATACAATAAAATTTACACTAGCCTGCAAGACCTTCAAATGTTGGTACCAGACTTATTAAGTTATCATGTACATAGTGCTTAGAACATACAATGTTTCTATTAACTAAACTTTTCAGAACAGCAGGTTAAAGACTAGACAGTCTTCATGGAGAGTATGTCAAATTTGTTCTCTTCTTAAAAGCAGGGTTTTTAAAGCTGAAATTCTTATACTATAAGGGAAGCAAAGGGAAACAACAGGAATTTATCTAATAAATGTCAGGTTTTTTTCAAATACATGTTTATTGAGAATCAATTCTGTGCCAAAGGAAAGACTAAATAATAGGCTTTGGAAAAACTCACACAAAGAAACATACACAATTTGTAATAATACTAAACACATCATAAAATTTCAAACAAGATACAATTAAGCTCAAATTTATCCTCGATTATTCAGACTATGTACACATGCATATATATGGACATGCATAATTATACTTATTTATGATTAGTATTCATGTTTGCTAAGCAGTCCACTGCTTTTGTCTATAATTTATTCCTGAAAGCAACTGAAAAAACTCAAATGTTAAATTTCAACAGATTTAAAGTTGCGGTTATGTGTAGAAGATGGGTATGGTACTGTCATAAATAACTAAAAACTAAAATTCAAAAACCTAATTATCCTCAATTTAAAGCACTATTTTATGCCTATAAGTCTATATCCTTTTCAATTACATAATTTGTTGGGTTTTTTCTAATTGAATTGTAGCCTGTCTGTTGAACTGTAGTGACGTCCTATTCAGGTTCAATTATGCCAGGTTACACATGGAAGAAAATGCGCTTTTGTTATATGTTTACAAGAAGGGCACTTATTATTAGTTGCAGTGTGGTTTTCTATATTTTATTGTTCTAAAATGTAATACTAGAAATTACCTGCTGAAATAAATGCACACACACACAAACACAATTGTGAAGTTGCCAAAGCTGAAAGGTTGGTCACCAAAGAATGTCCACGTTTATTAGTGATAACAAGAAAATCGGAACTCTAGCTCCATTTTGGCTTCACAGTATCAGTGCATACTTCCATTACAGGCCTTCATGAAATAATCATATGAGAATGTAACACACTGCAAAGTTTCAGAAATACACTGATGAAGGTTGAGAATTTCCTTACAAAATGTTTAAGAATCGGAGTTTTTTTGACTACCTTCAAAGAACTGTTGATACTCAGTATATATATCAAACACGGATATCAGAAAACAGTCTTTTTAAATGCCTTAAAAACTAAACCAGGCATTATTTCCCATGTCATTGCTTTGCTTACATTGACCTTTTCTGAGCTACTTATATTCTTAATTGTATCGTTTCTTAATTCTATTGTTCCTACATTTATTTTCTAAATACTGAGGAAATGCATCTTTCTTAAGTCTTAAATGTATATCCCTATTTTAATGGTATCCCAATCAGCACAACTAGCCCATGTACCTGTTAGTCTAAGATATTACAGGAGAAATTAGTATGAATGGGCTGAACAACTCGTACTTCACAAGAAGGGAAAGTGTTTCACACAGAATGTACTTCTCAAAATACAGCCAAAAAAATGCTACCCTCTCTTGAGTGCTAAACTGCAGATCTGTTTGGTTTACCCTATACCTGTCACAGTCCTCGGCCTCTTCTGTCAGACCTTTGAGGGATAAAAACATTAACAACCTCCTCAGTTTTATATCAAAGTTTCAGAACTACTGAATCAGGAGAACTTTTCATATTGCCACTGTCACAGCAAATCCAAAGAATAGAAGTGTTTGGGGGAATATTTTCTCCTGCCCTGAGATCCTTTAAACCTTTTAAACCATTTACCCAGATTATTCATAAATGTAAAACATAGAAGCTTTCTAATGTTCGAGAAAATTGCTATGAGATTCCTTCCCCAGATTCCAGCTGGTCGTCTTACTTATTTTGTGTCCCCATTTCTTTAGTACTGACTCCACCTGACTCTGACCTTGACTAGAATCTGTAACTACAATACACTATGTGCATTTCTGGATTCACATGTTACTTGCTCTTCTTTTCTTTAGTCTTACTTTTCAAAATGACGTTTACTTGGCTGATCCAATTGGTTTTCCTGTTTTCACAGCAGCCTTAGCACCAATGGAATGAATATGCACCCACTTAGATATTTCTTTCAAAATAGTGGAGGGGTAAAAGTTGCACAAGGTAAGAGATGGAGCTAAGAAAGTTTTAGGCATTAATGTGACTATACTCAGAAAATTATTCCCTAAGTTAATAGTTTCTGGACTTTTGGATTTGATAAACCAACAAATTTGTATTTAACAATATTTACCAAGGATGACTATTAAGAGTTACTATCTAATATAACTTCATTTTAAATAGAAAATTTAACTCACAAAAGAAAAAAATCATAATTCTTTTATTCTATAAATGTTTATTAAAGACTTATAAAATGTCATAGACATTTTTAGGTATTTGGAATACGTGCCAACATAGTCCAACTTTTTTAATTAAATAAAATGGTCTATGAAATATTAAACTGTTTTATTTTTGTCTGTCTTATTCTATAAAAAAACTATTTTCATGGAATAAACTTTCCAGATCGGTACTGGTAATCATTTTAAAATCAGTTTATTGAATTGAATGATTTTTAAATGTTGTAAATGACACTACTGAGAAAGCATGCTTACTTCTATTTATTATATAAAAGTGAACCAGATTAATGGGATTTCATTTAGTGACAAAGTATTTTATAAGCATCTTTCCATTTAATTATCTTCACAGCCCTATCTTTCCAAAGTTAGACAAGGAGTTAACAGTTAAGAGAGAAGAAAAATAAAAAATAGGAAGAATTTCATCATTTCTGAAAGAAGGAATAATAGAGCTTTTGGAACAGTACTGAACAAAGACGTACATAATATTTGTATTAAATGGAAAGGAAGTTTGTGTTTTACCTAATTAAAGGCAACAAAAGATCCAATACTAAGTGTATATTTGGGAATATTAAAATTAATGCTACATCGTAGTTTAGGCCTAAATAAGTATTCTAGTATATTTAATATATATTTAATTTGCAACAAAAATTAATTTTCACTTAAACTATTAGGAGTAAATCTATTGTGCAACAGAAAGAGCATCTGAAATAAAACAGCCCCAGACAAAACACTGATTATAGATCTAAGAAAAGCATAAAATTAAATATAACATACCTCCTCAAAAAGAAAAATAAAGCTAATTTATTCTTGTTCTTCCCTGTTTATTTAGAGACACCACACTATAGCAGCTTATTTATAGTGGTCATAAAGTTTTAGGAAGACTCAAGACTTCTTTATTGTCAAAAAAAAAAAACAACAACATTTATTAAGGGCGCTCTATGTTCAAAAAGCACAGTGCTAAATTCTATGGAAAAGGTAAAAATGAATAAGATTAAGACCTTCTTTCAGAGAGTTCCTAATGTAATGTAGACAATTTTTTAAATTACAAGAGACGGTAGTGGGTGCTAGATACGGTAATACACTGAATAGAAAATTGAAAATACTTCTTCATCTGGAAGTAACAGAAGGCTTGATAGAGTAGGTAAATTTTGTGTTGTTTTATATTCTTAATAAACAATGACTAGGAATTCAATGTGGAAAATAGAGCAGCAATTAGAGTGAGAAATCTAGAAAGAGAGAACCATAAGTTCCTCTTAAAAGGAGTAGCTAAGAAAGATTTAGTGTGAGTGGTTTATGTGTGGAGGGTTGAAGATTTAAGAGTCATGTCAGGGAGTTGGTCTTTGAAGCTGTCCTGTGATTTAGATAGTCCAAAGTGACTGTGTAAAGTAAGAAGAAAAGAGGGCTAAAAATAATGCCTGAGAGATGGTTCTTCCTTTCTCTTCTTTTATTTATTTTTAAGCTCAGGAGAAAGAAAAGCTGGAAATGCGTGCTTAGAAAAAATGATCCCAGATTTAGAAAGGGATTATTATGAAACATAAACCTAAAAAGGATTTACAAAATCATGACAGAAAACAAAATAAACATGCTGGATGCTGTCAAAAGAATTAAATGCTTCAAAGGTTGAAGAAAATGAGGACTTAGAAAGTGCTGTCGGGATTAGCAATAAAGGTGGGTATCAGTGAACTTCTTTGAGAAAATACCATCTTGATAACTCTGGTTGGACCACAGACTCTAGGATTCAGGCATGGATGTTAACGGTGGCCTAAGAAAGATACTCTGAAACTGTAGACTGATTATAAGATTTCCTGGTCTCTATGAGAGTTAATTTGCAAGACAGGAAAGATCTTTAGATCTTATCTTTACTTTAGTACATTCTTACTTCTGTATTACCTGCTGGGGTTTCACGTCCCTTTGAGGCATTTCACAGTTTATATTTTCTGGTCAGTGAATTGGCAGTGAAGGCCAATAATTCAGATATTGGAAAATGTTGACCCCTGTTCTATAAAACATGTTATCCTATCTCTTCTCTTCCCACTTCAGCTGACCTTCAGCCCAACCATTTCTTAAGTGAGAACAAATAGATGAAGACTAATCCAATACCATTTCTTTTCACCATCGACTTTTCTCCCTCCTATGTCTTGAGCCTGTAATATCTTGAGCCTGTATATTGTTGCTGATATAAACAGAATGTTTTTCTCAAAGTAAAAGTTTAACATACGCTGTTAAATATTGTTACAAATTGTTTCTGAGATACTGAGATAAACACAGAATTTGACTTTAGGCATTATGTGCACACTAAACTGCACTTTTAAGGTTAAAAAAGAAAAAAAGTCTCAGAATGACTTAGACGGTCTTAATTTCTTTTATCTGAATAATATAACATGCATGCTAAATTTTAAAATAAAATTATAGTAGTAGCCTGGAAAGAATAGAATTTCATTTCTTGTTTATTATAATTGATGGCAGAAAAGGCAGTGTCATTAAAATAATTATAAATAGCCGAAAGTTATAGCAGCTATTTGAAAGAACAACCAAGATGTTATGCCCTTAAGGTCTAAAAGTCAAAATATCAAAAAACAAAAAGACTAGTGACTACTGAGTACGTCAGTACAGAGAATGGATAGAAAGAATCACTATTGTCTTAGCAGACATATTTTCTACTTAAAGGTACTTGATTTTATGTCATTTTAAAAAATTAAACTGCAGATGTTAAAAATAGGGGGAGTCACATGCTTTCTTATGCATTCGTCCCTTTTCTGACCTCTCTGTGGCACTGTGGACCATCGTTCATTGAAAAATCATATATTTTACTATTTCAGATTGCCTACCTATGCTATGATTTCAGTCTCCTCCTCAAACGCAGTCTCCCTCTGAATTTATCCTCAATGTGAACATTTTTTTCAGTTTCTGTCCATCTTGTAAATGTTCAGTTTCCAGTGAGCCAATAGAAACATGGGTACTATGTAGCCAGTTACTAGCTATGTGACTAACATTAATTTGGGTAAGTTACTTTTGCTCTCAAGAGTGTCTAACTCCTCTTCTACTTCCCACTATATCATCTCCATCTTTCTCATTCTGATTAGCGTATATAACAAATACTATTAATAAAAACAATAAAAAATCATAACATGCCCCAATACACATTTCTTAAATTGAGTTATTTAATGGACAGCTTTTCATTTTTCTCTGTGGAACTTTAATGGAAATATTCTGTCCTGTAATTGTTAACATTACTCTCATTTATATGATTCTCAAATACACATATCTTGTCCCATTCACTATTCAGTAATCACCTTTTGCAGTTTCAAATCTCCTGGGTTTCTGCTTCCAAGTATTCTAATAACCCCTTAATTTCAACTTGTTTACCTTCTGATTATCTTTTTTTAAAAATATAACAGTTAATGGTACCTCCAGTCACATGACTTGATAATTTGAATTAATCTTTATATGCCACCTGCCTCAGAAGTCAAGCCTTCTCAGGTCTTGCTTCACAGTATCTCTTATATATAAAATATTCACTTTATTTTACTTCCATGTATCTATTAAGTATTTCCCACATGCCATGGACTTTCTGATCATTGTGGTGGGGAGGGGGCGCAGTGTTGAAACAGGTAGGTTGTTGTACACAGTTTATATACCCTAGTGGTGAAGATGGCAAGTTACATATGGCAAATACCATAAGGGAGAAATGATAAAATGAATCCAGCTCAAGAGTTCCATAGACAGTTTTCATGGATAACTATAGAAATGGACACTTCTGCTGTTAAAGATTTAAACTTCTATTGTATCTGAGTTCCTTTCCTCAGGAAATGACCTTCAGGCTTCTCACAAAAACTATCAAATAAGTGAAACCAGATCACCACACCAAATGCCAGACCCTCATTCACCATGATTGCTTCTGTGTCCTTCCCTAGTTCCTGTTTTCTTACACACTGTTGCATTTCTTGCCTTGTATGCAAAATCCTGGTTTTAGTCAGGCAGAGAGATGGATTTGAGACTGAGCTCCCACCTCCACAGCAGCAGCATGCGACTAAGCCTTCTTCCTTGGCAATACTTGTCATCTCAGTGATTGGCTTTCTGTGAGCTGAGCAGTGCTTACTGGTGTTTTGGTAACAAAGAAAGAACAATCTGGAGACTTACTAAATTCTGGAAATTAGAGTGAGAGGAGACTTTCTGGAGAAAATGGCTTTAAAAAGTAACAATAGAAGAGGGCACAAGAAAGGGATGGGAAGAGAGAGAAAAGAGTGTATTCTAGGGAAACAGCTTCTGGAAAGATGTGTAGGCAAGAGAAGATATGGCACATTTGTGCAGCAACAATCCTAACTTGTTAGCATATTATATCTAATTAAATATTTAATTTTGTGTCTAAAAGTTGATTTGAAAAATTAAAATCATAGACATTACACAGCCATAAGACTATATAGCCATGTGACTATATAATTTATTGTGGTAAAATGCAGTAAATTATTATGCCATTAAGGCAATTTACTTTTAAAAAAATCTTCTACTATCCCATTCTATTCTCTTTTTGTTTCTTGTTTGTAGGAATGAAAATGATTTTTTATTCTGGTGAATAAATAAATACAACAGTCTCTTTATTCCCTGAGGAAGAAGTACTGTCTTGTTACAGAAGAAAAGGCTTAACAAACAAACAAAAAATATAAAGATTGCAGAATTTAGCTAAGCTTGTGTATTAGTTCATTCTTACATTGCTACAAAGAAATGCCTGAGACTGGGTAATTTATAAAGAAAACAGTTTTAATTGTCTCACTGTTTTGCAGGCTGTACAAGACACACAGTGGTATCTGAGGAGGCCTCAGGAGACTTACAATCATGGCAAAAGGCAAAGGGGAATCAGGCACTTATTACATGGCTGGAGCAGAAGGAAGAGAGAGATGTGGGAGGTGCTACACACTTTTAAACAACCAGATCTTGTGAGCACTCACTCGCTATCAGGAGAGCAGTACCAGAGAGATATCTGCACCAGGCCTCACCCCCAATACTGGGGATTGCACTTCAACATGAGATTTGGGTGGGGACACAGATGCAGACCATATTAGCTACAACAAAAGAAATTGGGGAAAGGGTCTGGGAACATATCTTGGGAGTACGCCTGCATCAGTAAATCCTTTCTACTGAAACTTTCACAGATGAACATATATAATATAAGGTACGAGAATACAGAGCTTGTTGATTTGGTGTACCACTGACTCAGAGCTTAACAACTTAACAAGGACACTTGGAGCCACGCTTTTTAAAAAAATATATTATTTATTATACTTTAAGTTCTGGGGTACATGTGCAGATCGTGCAGGTTTGTTACATAGGTGTACGTGTACCATGGTGGTTTGCAGCACCCATTGCCCCGTCATCTGCATTAGGTATTTCTCCTAATGCTATCCCTCCTCAATCCCCCCACCCCCTGCTATTCCTCCCCTAACCCCCCAGTCCCCAGGCCCCAGTGTGTGATGTTCCTCTCCCTGTGTCTGCATGTTCTCATTGTTCAATTCTTAAAACACATGGGAAGCAATAAAGGTTAATATTAAATGAAGAAGAATGCCATAATGGTTTTAGAAGAGTCTTGAACAAGGCAGCAAATGACTCAGAGATATGGACATATTAGAATCAATATTTTATGTAATCCCAGAGAACCTACCTGCTTATTACTCTGGGATGATTTAGGAGTTACTTACCTTACTAAAATGGTAATAAATTTGCTAGTGAGAGGCACAAGTATATTTGAGAAGAAAACAGATGGGTATCTTCTACAGGCTAAGAGTAATGATATATATGCCGCTTTGAAGCTGGACTCATCGTACAGTATTCTGCAAACTTGTTGTTAAAGGGTCAGATAATAAACACTTCAAGATTTGCAGGCTAACAAGCAAACTATGGGATATTATATAAATACTTAGCTATCCAACTAAAATATAATTAATTAAAAGTATAAAAGCAATTCTCAGCATCCTTTCAGTACAAGCCACATGCTGTGTTTGGCCTGCAGGCCATAGTTTGTTCACCCTCATCCTTGGCAGTGGAGATGATAATCCTGTCCGACATGACAGAGGTCAGGGAGCAGCTCTGAAACACTGTTTGTAGTAGTATCCGATGGTGGTTTGTATTTCTGTAGCTTCGGTGGAGATATCTGCTTTATCATTTTTTATTGCATCTATTCAATTTTTCTCTCTTTTCTTTTTTATTAATCTGGCTAGCGGTCCATTTATTTGGTTGATCTTTTCAAAAAACCAGCTCCTGGATTTATTGATTTTTTGAAGGTTGGTTTGTGTGTCTCTATCTCCTTCAGTTCTGCTGTGATCTTAGTTATTTCTTGCCTTCTGCTGGCTTTTGAGTTTGTTTGATCTTGCTCCTCTAGTTCTTTTAAATGTGATGTTAGGGTGTTGACTTTACATCTTTCCTGACTTACCTGGTGGGTATTTAGTGCTATAAATTTCCCTCTAGACACTGCTTTAAATGTGTCCCAGAGATTCTGGTACATTGTGTCTTCGTTCTCGTTGGTTTTGAAGAGCATCTTTATTTCTCCTTTCATTTCATCATTTATCCAGTGGTCATTCAGGAGCAGGTTGTTTAGTTTCCATGTAGTTGTGCAGCCTTGAGTGAGTTTCTTAATCCTGTTCCAGCCTCTGGAACTCAGTATAGGTTACTGGAAATCACCATAATTCAGTCAGTGATGGACCTAATACTTGGTGGGATTTGAATGCTGGTGACAGCTAGTCAGTTCCTAAGTTACTGCTTTTTTTTAAGAGTATATTTCCTCAGGTTTCACAAATAAAAGGCAAAAGTATTTATGTGCTCCTCCCCCTCAGCCAGTCTTATATTGAATTTATATTATCTGACCTCTGGAAGATTAAAAATATGTATTTGTTCAACTTCTTGGTTTGATACACCATGTGTGGATTGTCATATTCCTGGAAGAAGAACCACACCTAGGAAATCCACATTTACCTCTTTGCTGCTTCTCTGTCTAGGATCTTGTTCCTACAGGACCTGAAAGCTTTAAAGTCACTCTTAAAAAGAAGGTACCCAGATTTTCTAGCTTTGGTTGGAAGACTTAACTGAGATAAGCTAATTTGCTATTCCTGGAAATAGTACTTCTGTGGTTTATATGCAAAGATTCATCCCTTTATTTCAATTATGTATATTAATTTAAGCATATGATGCACTGAAAGTCACACCAAAAATTATTTACATCTTTTAATTTTTGTTTTGAGCACAGTTTTTTTATTGTACTGTGTAGCACTAAGAAAGTGTATAATTTTCATGTTAGCCACAGATAAACAAAAATTTCTGCTTGGAGTGGAAATACTTTATTTTTCAATTAACTTTTAACCTAGCAAACACCTTAGTATTAAACATGCATTTAGTTTTCTTAAGAAGCAAAACCTACATAGCATAATTAACTCATGGGACTTTCTAAAGTTGCAAGGCCAGTGTTGGGCATATTTAATGCTATCAATTAATTATCTGGAGAATAGTGGATATCCAATAACTCACTCCATGCTGTGGTTAATATTGAGAAGTAAGCAACTTATTTGTTATACAGTCATCGTGTGTTCTTGAGAATACATTTCTGAATTATATATGAAGCTAATGGGATATATGATTATCTAATAAAATGTGTTTTATGAAAAACAATTCCTTAACAAAAGTCACAGTAAATGATAGCAAAAGAATGAAACATTAACTATATGTTAATCTCCTTGCTTCTTCGCATGCATAATTACATTTTGAGGTAGATATCTGGCTTTTATAACCTAAATAACTCGCCCCACATTACAGAGGTAGTAAGTGATAGATAAAACTTAAATACATCTCTTTCTGATATCACTCATTGTTTTTTAAATAAAATTTTTCTTCTTGATTTGTCATGTTATTTCACAAGTTTACAACTCATTCTCAAATACTTAAAATAATACAGAAGCTCATTGCCTGTTTATTACTAATATCGAATGAGCTGAAATACAATACTATGGATCCATATAAGAAATCAAGAAATGTGTTTATCTTAAAATGTCTTTACATGCCTTTGAACTCGAAAAATCTCTCCATATGTTCATCTTTTCCAATAACTTACTTAAATATTTACAAATACTAAACCAAAATTTTTTAAAAAGAATTTAGTTGTTTTGTTTCATTACTCAGTTTTCCATGTTAGTCATAATAATGGGAAATGAATTCATCACATTTTATTCCTGGGACACAGAAAATTAGGTTAAACACACATTTAACACAAAAAACAAAAACCTATCAACACTAGACATTAAATTATACTAGCTATGGGTAACTACTCAGCCCATATACCTCAGTGCTGTGGTGACAGTTATTCTTTATCTTTTCTTACATGACACTTGGCTTGGTAGAATACTTTAAACCATCAAGCTCTGTTCAATATTGGCTCTAATCAGCTACTATGTGTGAACCCAGAACTTTCCATATGCTATTGCACTGAACAAATATATACATATTAAAAACCTTAAAATATTTTGCAGTCAGAGATTGTACTTAATTATCTTCTGAAATATGCAAAAATACAACCTTTTATTATGTACTCATCAAGTTATTGGCCTGCCTTAGTCACTGTGTGTGTTTGGCTCCAGGGGCCACACAGCCTAATGAAACAGATACACTTAAGTATGATGGAGATAATCCCTGAGTGTTCTAGGAATTTGGAACTAGGTCACTTAATTCAGACCACGTGAAAGTAGAGGGATTGCAAGAGACATTAAAAATAAAAGCAGAGGAGGCCAGACATGGTGGCTCACGCCTGTAATCCCAGCACTTTGGGAGGCTGAGGTGGGTGGATCACGAGATCAGGAGATTGAAACCGGCCTGGCCAACATGGTGAAACCCCATCTCTACTAAAAATACAAAAATTAGCCGGGCATGGTGGCACACACCTGAAATCCCAGCTACTCAGGAGGCTGAGGCAGGAGAATCACTCGAACCCAGACTAAATGCAGAGAACAGAGAGGTAAAGAAAAGTAATGAGAGCCAGCTAACATAGAACAAATGTCCCACCTGTTTCAGATAAAATGTGAGCAAGTGACTCCCTTCACTTTAGCATAAATCTTGTGTCAGAAATAGGTCTGAATAATGGGCCAGTTTACAGAAGTTGGAGATCCTGATATGGCAAATAGTCAATAGAATAAATGGGGCCAGGTGTCTCCAGCTTTGCATGAGGCTAGTCTCTCTAGTAATAATTGGAATGGTAACTTAGAATTAGATCTATGATAAACATTGTGGCAATGTACTCCTTCCTTATCTTGGCAAACTGTTTTTACATTTGCTATTCATTAACAAGGGAGAATTGCTAGCTGGAAACCTAGAGATTTAGTGTTTATCCTGATAAAGGTGTCATATCAGACGTTTGCTGCATTCATTGCTATGGTCTTTACAACTTTCTGTTGCTTAAGTAATGTGAGTCCTTGTCAACTCAAGTGGTTTAAGACAGCAGGCCTACAGATTAGTGTTAGGCAAAAGTTTTGGTAAAAATCTTAAACAAAAAAAAACAAACCTGAAAAGTTTAGACAATTACTTTTATATGAAACACCCACTGAATATCTCTTTGTAAATCTAAGTTGGCAATAGGTGACTGCTTGAAAATATGATGCTTCAGGTGTTAATTGATTATCTGTCAAAATGACAAAACACCTTGCTAAAAAGGTTTGGCTTACCTAAGACTAGGGGCTTTGAAGAACACTGAAGGGATTCAGGTAAAGAACAAATATAAAAAGATAGATATGCTTATTTGAAAAGTTACTCAGTGAGTGGGAGGGGGAATGCTGAGGGGCAAGTTTCAGAGACTTAGGATAAATTACGGGGCCATAATGACCATATTAGGATTTTTATATTATTAGCTAGTTTAAAACTTCTTAGCACTTTTTTTTTTTTTTGTCTTAGGACCAGATGATTAGTGTCTTCTCCATTACTTTGTCATTATTTCGTTTCTGTAGAATGCTGCTCTGGTTAACCCTTCCCCAGGTACCAGAAGAATTGAAACTAAGAAAGAAAGAACTAACGATGTTTTCATTTCGATTCACTGAGGACCATACCTGCTGAAAGGTCTGACTCTGTACTTTATTTCATTGCCAGCCGTTTGTAGAGGGGAAGTATCCCATTAGGTGAGGTTGGAAGCCTCAGAGCTGCTTGCTGCCCAGCCTCAGTTTGTCTCTTTGTGGAGATACAGTTACCTAACAGTCACTGGAAAACAAAACCTCCCATTACCAGCCATGTGATTGATTGGATGAACTTATGCGGAGGTAAGCTGTGTTGGGCTCAGTCTAGTCTGTGCATTCCAGCTCCATAGTCATATTAATTATTTCTATAGAAGGGCTTAAAATACACAGCTAATGTGAATTTAAAAAGTATTTCAGGAATTTTTTAAAGCTTCTCCTCTGTGTCAAAGCAACTAAATTAGATATCTCTTTTAACAGTGATTGACCATAATTTATGTGTACAACTATCTTTCATGTAATATAGCTCATTTTTTACCCCCACATCTGTTATACTAGTTCATGTGATTCTAAGTAAAGGAATTGTGGGTGTGTGTGAATTACAATGGATCACAGTAAACATTTTTTTTAAATTATGCTTTAAGTTGTGGGATACACTTGCAGAACGTGTAGGTTGGTTACATAGGTATACACGTGTCATTGTGATTTCCTGTACCTATCAACTCGTCATCTACATTAGGCGTTTCTCCTAATGCTATGCTTCCCCTAGCCCCCATCCCCTAACAGTCCCTGTGTGTGATGTTCCCCTTGCTGTGTCCATGTGTTCTCACTGTTTAACACCCATTTATGAGTGAGAACATGCACTGTTTGGTTTTCTGTTCCTGTTTTAGTTTGCTGAGAATGATGGTTTCCAGCTTCATCCATGTCCCTGCAAATGACATGAACTCACCTTTTTCACAGCAGCATAGTATTCCATGGTGCATTTGTGCCACATTTCTTTATCCAGTTTATCACTGATGGGCATTTGAGTTGGTTCCAAGTTTTGGCTATTGTGAATAGTGTTGCAATAAACATATGTGTGTACATGTCTTTATAACAGAATGATTTATAATCCATTGGGTATATACCCAGTAATAGGATTGCTCAAATGGCATTTCTAGTTCTAGATCCTTGAGGAATTGCCACACTGTCTTCCACAGTGGTTGAACTAATTTACACACCCACCAACAGTGTAAAAGCATTCCTGTGTCTCCACATCCTCTCCAGCATCTGTTGTCTCTTGACTTTTTAGTGATCACCATTCTAACTGGCATGAGATGGTATCTCATTGTGGTTTTGATTTGCATTTCTCTAATGACCAGTGATGATCAGCTTTTTTCATATGTTTTTTTGGCCACATAAATGTCTTCTTTTGAGAAGTGTCTGTTCATATTCTTTGCCCACTTTTGTTTTTTTTTCCTTGTAAATTTGTTTAAGTTCCTTGTAGATTCTGGATATTAGCCCTTTGTCAGATGTATAGATTGCAAAAATTTTCTCCCATTCTGTAGGTTGCCAGTTTAACAATAGTTTCTTTTGCTGTGCAGATGCTCTTTAGTTTAATTAGATCCCTTTTGTCAATTTTGGCTTTTGTTGCCATTGCTTTTTGTGTTTTAGACATGAAGTCTTTGCCCATGCCTATGCTCTAAATGGTACTGCCTAGATTTTCTTCTAGGATTTTTATGGTTTTAGGTCTTACGTTTAAGTCTCCAATCCATCTTGAATTAATTTTGGTATAAGGTGTAAGGAAGAGGTTCAGTTTCAGTTTTCTTCATATGGTTAGCCAGTTTTCCCAACACCATTTATTCACCATTTATTAGATAAGGAATACTTTCCCCATTGCTTGTTTCTGTCAGGTTTGTCAAAGATCAGGTGGTTGTAGATGTGTCAAATTACTTCTGAGGCCTCTGTTCTGTTCCATTGGTCTATATCTCTGCTTTGGTACCAATACTATGCTGTTTTGCTTACTGTAGCCTTGTAGGATAGTTTGAAGTTGGGTAGCGTGATGCCTCCAGCTTTGTTCTTTTTGCTTAGAATTGTCTTGGCCATACACGTTCTTTTTTGGTTAAATCTGAAATTTAAAATAGTTTTTCTAATTCTGTGAAGAAAGTCAGTAGTAACTTGGTGGGGATAGCATTGAATCTGTAAATTACTTTGAGCAGTATGGCCATTTTCACGATATTGATTCTGCCTAACCATGAGCCTGAAATGATTTTTCATGTTTGTGTCCTCTCTTACTTCCTTAAGCAGTGGTTTGTAGTGCTCCTTGAAGAAGTCCTTCACATCCCTTGTAAGTTGTATTCCTAGGTATTTTATTTTCTTTGTAACATTTATGAATGAGAGTTCACTCATGATTTGGTTCTCTGTCTATTATTGGTGAACAGGAATGCTTGTGATTTTTGCACATTGATTTTGTATCCTGAAACTTTGCTGAAATTTCATATCAGATTAAGGAGATTTTGTGCTGAGATGAGAGGGTTTTCTAAATATACAATCATGTCATTTGCAAACAAAGACAATTTGACATCTCTCTTCCTTTTTAATTTCCTTCTGTTACCTGATTACCCTGGCCACAACTTCAAATACTGTGTTGAATAGAGTGGTGAGAGAGGGCATCCTTGTCTTGTGCCAGTTTTCAAAGGGAGTGCTTCCAGCTTTTGCCCATTCAGTATGATATTGGCTGTGGGTTTGTCATAAATAGCTCTTGTTATTTTGAGATAGTTCCATCAATACCTAGTTTATTGAGAGTTTTTAGGATGAAACAGTGTTGAAGGTCTTTTTTGCATCTATGGAGATAATCGTGTGGTTTTTGTCATTGGTTCTATTTATGTGATATATTACTTGAACTCAGCTCTGGATGAAGCAGACCCAATAGACATTGACAGAACTCTCCACACCAAATCAACAGAATATACATTCTTCTCAGCATGACATCACACTTCTTCTAAAATTGACCACATAATTCGAAGTAAAACACTCCTTAGTAAATGCAAAAGAATGGAAATCAAACAGCCTCTCAGACCACAGTGCAATGAAATAATAAATAGTTAGGATTAAGAAACTTACTCCAAACCACACAACTACATGGAAACTGAACGTGATCTTGAATGACTACTGTGTAAATAATGAAATTAAGGCATTAATAAATAAGTAAGTTCTTTGAACCAATGAAAACAAAGACACAACATACCAGAATATCTGGGACACAGATAAAGCAGTGTTTAGAGGGAAATTTATAGCACTAAATGCCCACAAGAGAAAATGGGAAAGATCTAAAATCAACACCCTAACATCACAATTAATTAAAAGAACTAGAGAAGCAAAAGCAAACAAATTCAAAAGCTAGCAGAAGAAATAACTAAGATCAGAGCAGAAATGAAGGAGACAGAGACCTGAAAAACCCTTCCAAAAATCAATGACTCCAGTAGCTGCTTTTTCTTTTGAAAAGATGATTAACAAAATAGGTATACTGCTAGCCAGACTAATAAGACAGTAGAATCAAATAATAGACACAATAAAAAATGATAAAGGGAACATCACCACTGATCCCACAGAAATGCAAACTACCCTCAGAAAATAGTATAAACACCTCTATGTAAATAAACTGGAAAATCTAGAAGAAATGGATAAATTCCTAGACACATACACCCTCCAAAGACTAAATCAGGAAGAAGTCGAATCCCTGAATAGACCAGTAACAAGTTCTGAAATTGAGGCAGTAATTAATAGCCTACCAACCAACCAAAAAAAAAAAAAAAAGCCCAGGACCAGGCAGATACACAGCTGACTTCTGCCAGAGGTACAAACAGGAGCTGCTACTATTTTTTCTGAAAGTATTCCAAACATTAGAAAAAGACACACTTCTTTCTAACTTATTTTATGAGGCCAACATCATCTTGATACCCAAACCTGGCAGACACACAATAAAAAAAGAAAATTTCAGGACAAGATCCCTGATGAACATCAATGAAAAAATCCTCAATAAAGTAAAAATTCATTTTAAAAAGTATTTCTATTTTAAGCAAAAAGAGAAAAGCAGGAGGCAACACACTACCGGACTTCAAACTATACTACAAAGCTACAGTAATCAAAACAGCATGGTACTGGTACCAAAACAGAGATAGAAAGATACAGACCAATGGAACAGAACAGAGGCCTCCGAGGCAACACAACACATCTACAACCATCCAATCTTTGACAAACCCAATGAAAACAAGCAATGGGGAAAGGAGTCCCTGCTTAATAAATGGTGTTGGGAAAACTGGCTAGCCATGTGCAGAAAGCAGAAACTGGACCCCTTCCTGACACCTTACCCTAAAATTAACTCCAAATGGATTAAAGACTTAAACATTAGACCTAACACCATAAAAACACTACAAGAAAATCTAGGCAAAACCATTTAGGACATAGGCGTAGGCAAGGACTTCATGACCAAAACACCAAAAGCATTGGCAACAAAAGCCAAAATACACAAATGGAACCTAATCAAACTCCACAGCTTCTGCACAGCAAAAGAAACAGTCATTAGAGTGAATCGGCAACCAACAGAATGGGAAAACATTTTTGCAGTCTGCCCATCTGACAAAGGGCTGATATCCAGAATCTACAAAGAACTGAAACAGATTTACAAGAAAAAAACAAACAAGCCCATTCAAAAGTGGGCGAAGGAAATGAACAGACACTTTACAAAAGAAGACATACATGAAGCCAACAAACAAACATATGAAAAAATGCTCATCATCACTGGTCATTAGAGAAATGCAAATCAAAACCACATTGAGATACCACCTCATGCCAGTTAGAATGGCGATCATTAAAAAATCTGGAGACAACAGATGCTGGAGAGGATGTGGAGATATAGGAACACTCTTACACTGTTGGTGGGAGTGTAAATTAGTTCAACCATTGTGGAAGACAGTGTGGCGATTACTCAAGGATGTAGAAATAGAATTTCCATTTGACCCAGCAATCCCATTACTGGGTATATATCCAAAGGATTATAAATCATTCTACTATAAGGACATATGCACACGAATGTTCATTGCAGCACAGTTTACAATAGCAAAGACCTGGAACCAACCCAAATGCCCATCGATGATAGACTGGACAGGGAAAATGTGGCACATATACACAATGGAATATTATGCAGCTGTCAAAAACGATGAGTTTGCATCCTTTGTAGGGACATGAATGAACCTGGAAGCCATCATTCTCAGCAAACTGACACAAGAAGAGAAAATCAACCACCACATATTCTCACTCATAGGCGGGTGTTGAACAATGAGAACACGTGGACACAGGGAGGGGAGCATCTCACACTGGGGTCTGTCAGGGGGAAAAAGGGGAGGGACAGCAGGGGGTAGGGAGTTGGGGAGGGATAGCTTGGGGAGAAATACCAGATATAGGTGATGGGGAGGAAGGCAGCAAATCACACTGCCATGTGTGTACCTGTGTAACAATCTTGCATGTTCTTCACATGTACCCCCAAACCTAAAATGCAATAAAAGTATATATATTAAAAAAAAAAAAGAAATTGCTATTCTAGTGGGTGTAAAAAAAAAAAAGTATTTCTAAAGCATATTGACATCCAAGAAGGACTGAGGAAAGGGTTAATGGTTATTAAGTATCTCCTATGACTAAATTTGAAGTTAAAATGCAATGACATTAACTATCTAAAGTTAGTATTTATGATATAAGATTTTCAATTTAAGACAATTTTTTTTAATGAGTAATAACCAACAATCCAAACAAAAGAAAAAACACTAGGAACATTTTCTGAATGTAATTTTATATACTTATTTAGACAGATGTTCAGTTATAAAGATAAAATAATAAGGACCCAGGGTTTTTTCAAGTAGCCAGTGAGAAATTCTTGGGTGATATTGAAATCTGACATGACCAGACTTCTGGTTCAGAAAGACTGTGCTGGAAAAAAGTGTGGGGAATGAATTTGAGTGGGATAAGAAAGGAAGTAGGAAAAGAAATTACACAGATTTGGTGTTTGATGGTTAGAGTACACTTGTATTTTCACTAACCTGGTGTTTCGGTAGTGCTTTATAAATTTAGAACTGAATCATATTAATTCATTCTGAGATGCATTCTAAACGTGCTTACTGAAACCAAAATTTCAGATTAAAAACAAAGATGATTTAAAAAGCACCTCCTGTTAAGCCAAGACCTTAGTAAGAGCAGTATCAATAGCATTTGTTAGGCATGAGGGACATTTTCCCGTCAGGCCGTGAGCCGAGAAACAGAAATAAATTAATGCACATAGAGAAGGCTGTTCCTGCTTTCAAGCACAAGTCATTTTATTGTCCAAATCTCTGGCATTCAAGGCAGTTATGCCAAGTCCCAACACTTCTGACTGGAAAAATCATGACTGCCACTTTACAGAAGGGCAGACTGAAACAAACACGTAAGCCACCTGCATAAATTCCTAAAACAATTTAGTGACAAGCCGAACAAATTGCTATCTCTTGAGTGAGTCCAGGGTCAATGCTTTACGAAGAATGGTCAAATGTTGACTTTCAAGGTATTTTTTTTCCAGACTCTGATCAATGGAGTAAAAAGTGGAGCCTTCAAAATTTCTCCTCATGGAGGCTATTAATATTTGTTGTGATATTCTTATTTATAATGCCTCATGTTTTGTTTTTTTCCTCAAATCACCTTGAATAATGTACTTAGTGTAGCAGTTTTGGTTCTACTTGAGACCTGGCTAAGACTGAACTTGACATAATCAAGCTACTAAGGCATTTGCCTCATGTCTCCATTAAATAGTAAAGAATTGGGAGACAGCATCGCAGGTAGAGAAGCCACTTTTCATAGAGGACACTAGCAGCATTGACAGTGATATAGTCCATCCTCCTTCCATTGAATTTCGAACTGTACCTAATTATAAGGAGGCCAAGGATAAAGGACATAAGAGATCCCCCTCCTGAGTGCATGTGAGGTACCCGTACATGACGACACAGGGCTACTGGGAACCAATTTGATAGACACAAAGGCCCTGCAGTTGTTTCACTGCTGGTTCATTGGCTTATTTCATAAATGCAACTTTCTTTGTATGAACATCAGTTTGTTGCTACGTCAGGAATAAAATAGTTGGCGATGTGGATTGCACTGGGCTAGCTTAGGAGTAATCCATGAATTCTCAACTGCCTGGTGCACTCATACATCGTTTTTAAAAATTATCACAGGAAAAAAATCACCATCAAGAAAGTGAAAAGAAAATATACAAACTGAGAGAAAAGTTTTCCATGCCATATATCTGATAAGGGCTTGCTTTTAGAATGTATAAATACATAAAAAGCTCATACAACTCAATAATTTTAAAGATGTGTCTTTTATAACTGATCCTCAAACTGATCCTCAAAGCATTTCTTAGGGATCAGTCTTAACTTTGTCCCCGTCGTACTACGTAATGAACACCCCAAGGATTATATGGTGATTTCAAATAAAGTTCTGTTTTAGACTATTTTGTGATGCTGTAACAGAGTATCATAGCCTCGGTAATTTTTGAAGAACAGAAATTTATTTCCTCACAGTTGTGGAGGATGGGAAGTTCAAGATCCAGAGTCTGGCGTCTGGCAAGGGCCTTCTTTCTACATCAGCCCATAAAGGAAGGTGAGGGGCAGAAGGGCAACGATAGGGCTGAACCCACTCTTTTACGGTGAAGCCACTCCCACAACAATGACATTAATCCATTCATGAGAGTGGATCCCTCACGGTCTAATCATCTCTTTATGGTCTCACTTCTTCATACTGAAGAGGCAATTAAATTTGGTAATAAAATTTCAACATGAGATTTGGAGGGGACGTTCAAACCAGAGCAAGCCCTAATGCTATGGGGCCTAACACAAATCTCATTGCGTGCTCCAAATACTCTTCTGAAACCCAAATCATAAAAACCAAATATTTCCTGAAAATCTAGTTTTGAATATTATGTCGAAACTTCAAACCTAAAGAAAATTGACTGTTTTTGTCTCTGAAATTAGTCTTCTGTAGTATGCCATTTTTATTTAGTAAATGACACCAGTATGTACCCCATGCTCATGCCAGTCTTAGGCATCTCTTTGCCTCACTCTCTCCACAGTGTACCGTGAATCACTAACCCAAAACATGCCAACTGGTACCATGAATCACCAACCCAAAACATGCCAACTGGTACCATGAATCACCAACCCAAAACATGCCAGCTTCTCACCATACTGCCATCAAGGTTTCTGCCTGTGTTATTGAGAGAGCCTCCTAACTCTCTTGTGTTTCTAGACTTGTTTCCATATTCCCTGCCCAACACTCAGAGCGATTCCGTAAAAATATGTCACTTTATGTCAGTCCTCTGCACAAAACTCTGATGGCTCCCTACATTACCTAGAATAGAAGTCATAAAAATGACATTTTCTCTGTTTGTTTCTATGTACTGCTATTCCAAGCACCTAGTAATAATGCCTAGTACATTACTGAATGAAGAAAGAGATTTAATCTATGGACTTATAGGCATATCCACCGCTACCTACCATACCAGTTCAAGAAACCATTTCGGTTTTTCTGGAATTCTGGAATAATTGCTAGCCTCATTGTAATTCCAGTCACCAACTTTGTTCTTCCACAATCTATTCTCTACGTTTTAGACATATGTGTATTTTAAAAATGCAGATACAAAAGTTTATCCATTTCTATTGCTCTTAAAATAAAGTTCAGATTGTGAGCATGGCCTATAAACACCCTGAATCAGTGGTTCCCAATTTCTTTCTCTGTGTTTGCTTCTTACCACTTTTCCCTTGCTATGTAAACCCCAGCTATGCCAGACGCTTTTAAAGTCCCAAAATGGGCATAGTTCTTCTCTACATAGTGAATAGAATTCCTTCTTTCCTTTCTGAAAGGCTAGTTTAAACATACATTTCAGAATCTATATTAACTTCAGCTTTATCAAATAGCTCTTACATACCCTGTTAGGCAAAATCAAATCCCCTTGGCTTGTTTTCTGCTGGCATATGAGATTCAAATTAAGTAAAATTTAGTACTAATGTCATCAGTAGATTGTTATTTTTACTAGATTATTTTCAAGAAAATGTAAATGTGTATAGTGAATATACCACATTATCCTTAAGGACTAGCATAGTTCCTGGAAATATAGGAAGCACTAAAAACTCATCCAATGTGTGATGTATCTGGAAGAGCCCCATGTTTAGAACTGAATAGACCTAGTTTGAATCCTAACTATGCCACTTAAAAATGTGTGTAATTTGCTTGACTTGATATAACTTCAATTCAATTCTCTCATCTATAAAAATAAAAGGAATATCAATACTCATCCTAAGTGGTAATTATAATGATAAGAGTTAAATGTTAGTAGAAAAGTTATTTTCTTTTTGACAGGCACCATTTTCTATGCCATCTTAAGTACTATTAGACCTTATTGTACATGTAACAAGATTTCCGGTTTTGTGAAACTGAGTTCAAAACCTAGGCCCACCTTTTGCTGCATAAATATGTAAATAAAATATTCCCACATTCTAATTTATATATTTATAAAGGAGCACAGAATGATCTATCTTATAAAATTACTGTGAGAATTAACTTTGATAATAAGTATAAAATGTAATTGAGCAGAGCAGGTGAGAGGAGAAATAGAAGAAGTAAAAGCAGGATTTGTATAAAGATATATGAGCTCGGTGTGCATTCCTCTAGTCTAGTGGAATTACTCATTTTAATTAATCCTGAAAGATATATTTCTATACCTCTGTGTATACTGCACACATATATGTATACAGATCAATAAGAAATTTAAGTTTTTTAAAAATCAAATTACCTTTAACTGAATTGAACCCCGTGCATGCGATGCCATTTAACTGCCCGGACAGTGAGTTTTTAATACCCCTGTTCCCAACTGAGTGTTTCGATACCACTGTTGGTGGTATAATGGAAGGAGAAATAGTGGTATAGTAGAATGGCAGTATTACGACACCAGCAGTCATCTGCATCTTATTGAAACAGATAATCCAAAGTTGTACCAATAAAACTTTTTCTTGGTGGTCTGCATAGGCTGCAGCTGTGCAGACCTCACCAACAGTTGGTGTACCCTTTAGAGATGCAAACTATGTCATAAAACTCTAAAGTCTGAAAGAATTCTGTCATGTGTGATTGCTTACACAGCGACCCCACACACATAGCATAAGGGAGATAAATGCACTTACAAGTTGAAATATACATCTTTAAATAAGACCTTTAAATTTTCATTTGTAAAGCCTAGAAAGTATAAATTGAAACTGTGCAGGGGCTGCCAGTTTTCCCTTGGTTTCTGCTATGCTGGGACCTGGTAGTGCTTTTATAAAACGTTTTTAGAGTGGTCTGTGATTGATTACAACATATAACCCTGCTTAAATAGAGCACATGGTCAGTGAGTCTTACATATAAATGAAAGCACTATTTACGTATAAGAAATTCATGTAGAGTATGCATGCAGACTACCAATCAGATTCGTTAAAATATGTGAAACAAGCCACTGTAGATGCTAAGGAAATTCCAAATTTAAAGAGTTCAAAATGTAGGGCAAGTCAGTGTGAGATACAGAACGTGTGTGTATTATACCCTGCAGAGTTAACAATGGTGGCTAGAGCCGTTTGATTAGGAGACAGATTTCTTCTTACTGAGCACTTTCTTTCTCAGCAGTTGGTCTCTAAGGTGCTGAACAAACTGTATTTGAAATAATAGAATCCCTACAGATCTGTGTGTGAGTTTCTTTGGTTTCTGTAGAGTTTCATGAAGGAATGGTAATCATGCTTCTGTTCCATTCAGTTCTCAGGGAGATTCTGCACATTTAAGGAGCTTAAATCTTTATCAGCTTGACAGGGAAACTGAAAGACTGATACACTGTTTAAACTACAGACATGTACAGTTCTAATATCAATTTTTGCACCATATTTTGTCTCTTCAAAATGTATAAAAGACATTTTTATAATCACGGGACTGTATATAATTGTCCACAGTTCCATATTTACCACAGACTTTCTGCTCAGCTTTCATTCATTCTTTCACCCAACAAAGACTTATTAACTTTCTGCTACGCTATGTGACAAGCTCTGTGCCGAAACTCAAGAATACAGGTAGTTCATTCCAGCAAATGAAAATATGTTTTATGAGAGAAATCTTAACGAGTGATTTAAGAGCACAAATGAAAGAGGTAAAAATCAAATTGAGTGGCTGTAGAGGAGGTGGTGGCATTTGGATTAAGTACTGAAAGATGAAATACACACAGAAAAGTGAGGAAGGGTAGATACAGTACAGCATCCCATGGATGGCCCTTTTCTCCCCTCTGTGGAAGCTCTGTAATTTCTTCTTTCTCTCCATCTCTTACGTTCCCTTCCGTACCTGGTTCACGCTCCGTCATTACTTATGGCATAGAATACACTGTATTTCTAGAGGGAAAGTATGTCATATTGCACAGACTTCATCAAGGACTCCTGCTGCGGATACTCCAGAATTCTTCTTTACATCCCTTATTACGTTTCTAATTATTTGACTTATTTATCTATAATCTTCCTCACTAAATTGCAAACTCCTTGAAGAAACAGACTGATTGTTCTTTTCCATGCTATACCCCCATCTCCCAGCTAAATTCACTGCTTCATACTAGGTTCTCACTTAAATGTTGCTTAATGCGGAAAAAAGAATGTTTGATTGATTACTTAATGAATGAATTACTCATAGAAGCAAAGAATGTAAAGGAGAGTAACATCTGAGGACTTGAAAGAAGGTGTAGTTCAGAATATGAAGATCTGAGTGATATCTTGGAAGCTAAGTTTGTTAATTAAATGTAATAATAAAACTGTAATTAGATATGCGTGATTATACTTGGGTTTTAGAATGATCCCTTTAGCAGAAGTGTAGAGAAGGAAGATAAGAAAAACTTGAAAAAAAGAAGGCACCAGTTCATTTATATGGATTGAAATAACAAAGTGCTGGGTTAATAGAAAGTAGGGGATGAGTGATTTTGGAAAATAGACTCGAAGAGAAAAAAGAGTATGGAAGTGGAATAGTTTTGGGCCTGTGCACTGAAGTAGAGATTGGTTACAGTCACAAAAAAAAGAAATAAAGGATGAGAAGTACACTGGGCAAGAAAGATGATGAATTCAGCCTTTCACACTCCGAGGACAAAGGACTAAGGACCACCTTGCAAGAATGTCGGTGCTAAGGTTGGAATTTTTAAAGTATGTGGATACAGTGGGCGGGTGAAGCCAGACTTCACCATTCTGCAGTCTATGCATGTAACAAAAAGACGCTAGTACCAGATAAATGTATGTAAGCAAAAGAAAAAAATATTAGAAAATAATAAATATTTTATCAGAAATAAACTAACCCAGGGATTAGGATCACATAATCCAGGGAAAACGTAAAGAGAGAGAAGAGTGCCAAAGACCAAGCCTTTCGGTACATCATATTTTTTTTTTGTAATTACAATTTGCCTGATTATTGCTGCTGTTGTTTTTAAGTTCTGGGATACATGCGCAGAATGTGTATGTCTGTTACATAGGTATACACGTGCCGTGGTGGCTTGCTGTACCTATCAACCCATCATCTACATTAGGTATTTCTCTTAATGCTATTTCTCCCCTAGTCCCCCACCCCATGAGAGACACCGCTGTGTGATGTTCCCCTCCCTGTGTCCTTGTGTTCTCACTGTTCAACACCCACTTATGAGAACATGTGGTGTTTGGTTTTCTGTTCTTGTGTTAATTTGCTGAGAATGATGGTTTCCAGCTTCATCCATGTCCCTGCAAAGGACATGAACTCATCCTTTTTTATGGCAGCATAGTACTCCATGGTGTATATGTGTCACATTTTCTTTATCCTGTCTATCATTGATGGGTATTTGGGTTGGTTCCAAGTCTTTGCTATTGTGAACAGTGCTCCAATAAACATACACATGCATGTGTCTTTATAGTAGAATGATTTATAATCCTTTGGGTATGCTGGAGAGGATGTGGAGAAACAGGAACACTTTTGCACTGTTGGTGGGAGTGTAAATTAGTTCAACCACTGTGGAAGACAGTGTGGCGATTCCTCAAGGATCTAGAACCAGAAATACCATTTGACCCAGCAATCCCATTGCTGGCTACATCGTATTTTAAGAATTGAGTTCAGTAGTTGTAATTGATTAAAGTAATAAGAGGAGCAATATAGAGAATAAAAGGATATTGACAAGATATATCCAAAAAAACAAAGGAAGAAAACAAACAACAGAAATAAGAAAAGGCAAAAGTGTTAAATACAAACAATAATAAAAATAGTAACATGAAGGCACCAGCATGAGTCTTTGTCGCTTTGCCTGAGTTTCTTTTTCAACTGTTTATTTATTTACTCATTCATGTAATATGTATTTATTAGTAGCCTACCATGCACAAGGTATTTTTGGGGGCAATGAGAATAAATCAGTTAAAAGTGAATAGTTTCTGTCCTTATGAAACTTACATTCTGATCAGTAATTGGCCTCATTCTAGATAACATACCAATAGAACAAATGTTAATTTCTCACAGCACTTAATTTCTTTTTACTTATTTATTTATTTTTGAGACAGTATCTCACTCTCTAGCCAGGCTGCAATGCAGTGGCGAGATCTCAGCTCACTGCAACCTCCGCCTCCTGGGTTCAAGTGATTCTCCTGCCTCAGCCTCCCGAGTAGCTGGGACTACAGGCATCTGCCACCATGCCTGGCTAATTTTTGTATTTTTAGTAGACACGGGGTTTCACCTTGTTGGCCAGGATGGTCTCGAACTCCTGACCTTGTGGTCCCCCCGTCTCAGCCTCGCAAAGTGCTGGGATTACATGTGAGAGCCACCGCGCCCGGCCAGCGCTTAATTTCTATCCTCTTCTTACCCAAGATATGTGATGATAGTAGATAACTCTTAAAAGTCAGTGTCCACCACTGTTATTCAAAAGGCTCTCTCAGGCTGAGACTGTGGTCTGAAATGATGCTCAGGCCTCTCTTCTTCTACCCCTTTTCAAACCAGTCACTCAAGATTATTACGCAGACTGAAATCATTTGCTTACTTCAGGGATGAAAATACTGAAGTAGCAGGACCGAGTGCTGAAACTTGATGGTCTCCTGAGCGTTATTGTTCAACCCCTTGACTTTAGCTAATTATACAGTTACTCAACACATTTGACAGCCACGTGCACAATGATGTCTGATCTGTCACACTCCTATATGAGTAAAAAGAGCTTTAAAAAGAAAAATATGTTAGACACAAACAAAAATATGCTAGACAAACAGATGCCAAAAAATGACCACCTAGAAGAAACAATGCTGTAGAGGAAACTAGCTTTTATGTTTCTGAATTGTTAGGATTTTCTAAGAAAATTTTACTGAAACTTGGGACCTGTGCCATAAAAACATACGCCTGGAAGTTACGACTGGATTGATAGTGAGCTCTATAGAGAGATCTGTCTCCTGGGGGAGTTTGTTTACATTTCACGGAAGAGAATCCTAGGACCGTAAAGACAATCCTGGATTGTAAAGCTAAAGACACTAGTCATTTCCTCCGACTGAAGATGTTTACTCACTTTTCCGAGTGAAGAACCAACATCCTTCCCATTATGTCTCCAAGTATAGTCTCTCTCTCAAAAAAATACAGGTGAGGTGGGGGCATAGCTGACTCTCTTTTCTGCCCACTTTTGTTTTGCTGGCTCCTCACCTTCAACAGACCCCACTGTGTTGGGGATCACATCTGGTTCTCAACATACTAATGTAGGGCAGGCTAGCCCCCAAGTGGGGCTTAGCCCATAAGGGTTCCTGGCTTTACCCAGGAAAGAATTCAAGGCCAATCTGGAGGTAGAAGAAAACAGCTTTGTGGAAGAGACGGTGTTACAGCTCTGTGACTGATCCTGCAGAACAGGGCTACCCCGTAGGCTGAGTGTAGCAGCTCAGGGCAGTTTTGCAGTCATATTTATACCCACTTTTAATTACATGCAGATTAATGGGTGGTTTATGCAGAAATTTCTAGGGAAGGGGTAGTAACTTTTGGGTTGTGAGGTCATTGCCATGAAAAGGGGTCACAACTCCTGTGTGTTGTCATGGCAGTGGAAAACTGACTTGGCACACAGGTGGGCATTTCTTATGAAAAGCTGCTTCTGCCCTAGCCCTGTTTCAGCTAATCCTGAATTTCTTTCAGTGTCTGAGCCCGACCTCCAGAGTCAAGTCCCTCCTCCAACATCAGTACCACCCCTCCAGAATAAGAATTTGGGCAAAGGGGAGTGAGTTGGTGCAGTTATAATTTGCTCTAAGTAAACAGTAACTTGCTCTGCTCTAGAAACCTCATGCTGGCATTTGGGATAATATTATTAAACATAGACATTAAAAATTTAACAGGACAGAGTAATGTAACTTTTTAGAAAGTGA
This sequence comes from Alouatta palliata, assembly GCA_004027835.1. Taxonomy (NCBI): domain Eukaryota; kingdom Metazoa; phylum Chordata; class Mammalia; order Primates; family Atelidae; genus Alouatta; species Alouatta palliata. The sequence goes on along the minus strand of PVKV010019648.1, from coordinate 2,195 downwards.
TGTTAAAACATTAAATTTAGTGATCTTTCAAATATCACATATTGAGGAAGAAATCATCAACCTATTAAAAGGAAATTGATCGGTTTTCCAAAAGGCTAACAATTGTATAGACAATTAAAAAAAGAAAAAGAAAAAACTAGAAATGAATTGGAGATTAGAAATTACCATTTTGAAAATATAATAAACTACATCTCCTTATACTACTTTTAACTATGCCCCAATTCTTCCACCTGCTTCTTTATTTGCATGAAATTTCTTACAGAGTATTTGGCTTCAACTTTCCAGGGGGGAGCAAGAATGTCTGTAGAGAGAATCCGTGACTGCCCAGATGGATACAGAAAACGAAGATTTAATCTCTATTTGCAGACGACATGATTGTATATCTAGAAGACCCCTTCATCTCAGCCCAAAATCTCCTGAAACTGATAAGCAACTTCAGCAAAGTCTCAGGATACAAAATCAATGTGCAAAAATCACAAGCATTCCTATACACCAATAACAGACTTAAAGACAGCCAAATCAAGAACCAACTGCCATTCACAATTGCTGCAAAGAGAATAAAATACCTAGGAATACAACTAACAAGGAACATAAAGGACCTCTTCAAGGAGAACTACAAACCACTGCTCAATGAAATAAGAGAGGACACAAACAGATGAAGAAATATTCCATGTTCATGGCTAGGAAGAATCAATATCGTGAAAATGGCCATACTGCCCAAAGTAATTTACAGAATCAACGCTATCCCTATCAAGCTACCAATGACCTTCTTCGCAGAACTGGAAAAAACCACCTTAAACTTCATATGGAACCAAAAGAGAGCCCGCATAGCCAAGCCAATTCTAAGCAAAATGAACAAAGCTGGAGGCATCACACTACTGGACTTCAAACTATACTACAAAGCTACAGTAATCAAAACAGCATGGTACTGGTACCAAAACAGAGATATAGACCAATGGAACAGAACAGAGGTCTCCGAGGCAACACAACACATCTACAACCAACCGATCTTTGACAAACCCGACGAAAACAAGCAATGGGGAAAGGAGTCCCTGTTTAATAAATGGTGTTGGGAAAACTGGCTAGGCATGTGCAGAAAGCAGAAACTGGACCCCTTCCTGACACCTTACACTAAAATTAACTCCAAATGGATTAAAGACTTAAACATAAGACCTAACACCATAAAAACCCTAGAAGAAAATCTAGGCAAAACCATTCGGGACATAGGCGTAGGCAAGGACTTCATGACCAAAACAACAAAAGCATTGGCAACAAAAGCCAAAATACACAAATGGGACCTAATCAAACTCCACAGCTTCTGCACGGCAAAAGAAGCAGTCATTAGAGTGAATCGGCAACCAACAGAATGGGAAAAAATTTTTGCAGTCTACCCATCTGACAAAGGGCTGATATCCAGAATCTACAAAGAACTGAAACAGATTTACAAGAAAAAACAAACAAGCCCATTCAAAAGTGGGCGAAGGAAATGAACAGGCACTTAACAAAAGAAGACATACAAGAGGCCAACAAACATATGAAAAAATGCTCATCATCACTGGTCATTAGAGAAATGCAAATCAAAACTACATTGAGATACCACCTCATGCCAGTTAGAATGGCGATCATTAAAAAATCTGGAGACAACAGATGCTGGAGAGGATGTGGAAAAATAGGAACGCTTTTACACTGTTGGTGGGAGTGTAAATTAGTTCAACCATTGCGGAAGACAATGTGGCGATTCCTCAAGGACCTAGAAATAGAAATTCCATTTGACCCAGCAATCCCATTACTGGGTATATATCCAAAGAATTATAAATCGTTCTACTATAAGGACACATGCACACGAATGTTCATTGCAGCACAGTTTACAATAGCAAAGACCTGGAACCAACCCAAATGCCCATCGATGATAGACTGGAGAGGGAAAATGTGGCACATATACACCATGGAATATTATGCAGCCGTCAAGAACGATGAGTTCGTGTCCTTTGTAGGAACATGGATGAACCTGGAAACCATCATTCTCAGCAAACTGACACAAGAACAGAAAATCAAACACCGCATATTCTCACTCATAGGCGGGTGTTGAACAATGAGAACACATGGACACAGGGAGGGGAGCATCTCACACTGGGGTCTGTTGGGGGGAAAAAGGGGAGGGACAGCGGGGGGTGGGGAGTTGGGGAGGGATAGCA